>CAUYON010057627.1:0-14100 GCA_963573935.1 Arctocebus calabarensis
GATTTACTCACGCCTGCAGCCACATAATCTCATGACAGTTAAGTGTGTCATTACATTTACTTCTTGCTCATACACAAACCTTAACCAGGCCCACCTCCAGCAGGGGGAATTTCTTTTCTGGAATGTCTTCATTCCTCCTCCCTCCATGTCTAAAATCTAAACATCCATCAAGACAGTGTTTCCTCTCTCAGCAAAGTCTCCTCTGACCACTCCAGGCCCTGGCTGCTGCTTTCTCATCTGGGCTGCCAAGCACCGACCACCAGAGCCACTGTCCCACAACATACAAGCCAGCAGATGGGATGTACACGCACCGTGCATCCTCAACTGTGCTGGAAGCACGTTGAGGGCCCATGAAGCCCTGCACAGAGCCTAGTTCAGGTGTCCAAAAGTATTTAATTGACTGACAAGACTGAATTGAACCCAAAGTATGATTTTTTTTTTTTTTTGAGACAGAGCCTCAAGCTGTCACACTGGATAGAGTGCTGTGGCATCACAGCTCACAGCAACCTCCAATTCCTGGGCTCAAGCGAGTCTCCTGCCTCTGCCTCCCAAGTAGCTGGGACCACAAGCGCCCGCCGCAACGCCCAGCCATTTCTTGGTTGCAGCCACCATTGTTGTTTGGCGGGCCTGGGCTGGATTCGAACCCACCAGTTCAGGTGTACGTGGCTGGCACCTTAGCCCATTGAGGCACAGGTGCTAAGCCCTAAAGTATGATTTAGTAAAAGAACTGTTTTCTTATCTTACAAATTGAAGGTATATCTAACATTACAGATTCTTTTAACCAAGAACCACTACCACAGCAATGCCAACTTTAACAAACAAATGGGGCATAGTAATTGCTCACAGTATGTAAGTCCTTTATGTGAATTTCATTTCATCTTCACCATAAATTCATGAGGCTTTCCGCTTATCAGTCCCATTTTATAATGAGAAATCCAAGGCTTATAGAAATGACATGATTTGCGTAAGCAGAGGCAGGGTCCAGGTGCTGGCAGTCCAGCTGCAAGGCACTTGTGACCTCTGTCCTGCACCAGCTGGCAAAACCCCAGCACCTCAACTCAGGTGCTGCTATGACGGGATCCCAAAAGTCATGGTCCTTCTATCTCTGTGCTTTTCTTATAAGTCGTTCATAATTGCTAAGACAGATAACACAATCATTTTTATTGGTTAGATGAAGTTATCTTTCAAACACTTTGAAAATTAGAGACTTCAACAAATTTGATACATATTTCTGTGCAAAGGCTGCATAAATCAGCGCAATGATGACTCTAGTGGAAATGGCCATGTCACTGGTATGATATCCATCCCTTTCATAAGTGCTGCACAGCACAGGAAGAATATAAAGTCCATAGTCCAAATGGTAAAGATTAGAAGCCTCCCTTATAAATGCAAATGGTGCCTGATAAAGCCAGGTTTAATGCTTGCTGTAAAGATGTGCTCTGAGACTGTGGGAACTAAAGAACCTCATTAACTGAGGGACAAGATGGAATTGGTATTGGCTGAATGACAGCCATCTCTGAAGCCAGCTCTGCAAAAGGTGGTGCGCCCCTACCAGGGTGGACCACCCAGGCACACTTGCTTGCTCATGGGTAGGGCCCCTAAGGTCGAGCAGGTCTGAGTCTGCAGTTTAGATTTGGAATCTCCGCATCTGCAAGCACAGCCCAGGGGAAGTGTGCACATCGATGCTCAGCTTCAGAGGCTCCAACTCCAGCTTCTCAGCAAAACCCAGTGTTTGGGTTTATGTTTCCATTGTTCCTTAAAAAAAATTGGTTTAAAAAGCAAATTTACTTCATGGTTTCTACCAGCACACCAGTGTGTCACCCTGGAGTGAGTGCAAGATCTGGGGTGTAAATTGGGGTGCAAATTTCCTGCATGTCTGGCTGCTCTCAGCTCTACACCTAACAGGGTACAAGGGAGAGGGACGGGGATCACCACAGCAAGGATGGTCCTAGAATTCCCAGGTATATTTTGTAAACTCTAACCTCTAGAGTTCAGCCAAATATTTCTTCTGGCATTCAGCCAAAGAAACAGTCATCTGTCCAAAATTGAGGGTAACAATGACTTTTTTTGTAATGTTTGCCATACGTGCTTGTTTTAGAACCTAACCCCTGTGTCAAATATGACTCACTTATATAAGAAAACACATCCAGTAGTCAGGAAAGAGGATGTGGTTCCAATGCTCCTCATTACCTTATGACTCCAGTGTATCCAGCACCTCACCCCCAACCATCCATCCTCTTGGCCTTCAGAGCGATGTATCTGATGGGTAAAGCTCTGCAAGTAAAACAACGGACTACCTCGAGTTACCCATAACTAGAGATGGCCAACCAGATAACCACAGGACCCATGGATTGAAGAAGGATCACAGAGACATGGAAGTAACCTTAGTGACCTCCATCAGAGTCATCCTCATGAGTCTAACATTCAACTCCTACCTAAGTGTTTACTGTAGCAATGCTGTCTCTAGCCCACCTAAAAGTTCCACAAATAACCCCCGACTGTGACCCTAAAGATTTCCCATACATTGTTCCCTCTGACATCATTTTTAAAGGTTTATGTGTGCTTGTAAAAAAATAATTTCATAAAAATCTATGAAAACATATAAATCTCACATATACAGAGAAAACAAGAATCACATTTATAAAAATAAGAGGGGAGTCTCCAGTTGTTAAAGATTATGGATGACTTATTTACTTTTATGATGCTTTGGGTTTTTTTCATCCTCAAATTGTGTTTCACATTTGTAATTTTAAAAATAAGCTCTTACTGAAGGCATGCAATGATGATGATGAAATGTATTAGTTGGGAATGCTCATTCATAACCAGTTGATAAAGACCTTAGGTATTAATATCACTGCTTAATGTTGAAAATACAAAGTATTTTAGCAGATCATAGAATCTAAAGAACAAGCTGACCAACCACACTTCAGAAAGGCCCAGAACTGGGACAGCTTGGGGATATATATGTCCAGAAACTATTTAAGACACCAGCCACTTTCTGCTCTTGAGTGTCTTGGCTTGATATCTAATGTCAGGGAGACAACATATTGGTCTACCTTGGACCAGCTGCTACCTCCCTTCACCACTGAGGGAAAGGCATTTTAATGGGCAGTCTCATCATTACTGCAAGTGGTAGGGGAGGGGGAGGTCCCCAAAGGAAAAGTCACTGCTATTAATGAAAGAAAGGGCCATGTAGGCAAAGAAGTAAAAACAACCAACATCACCATAATGAAGACACCAAATATTTACTGGGTACTTACTATGTGCTGTACACCTAGTGAAATACATGCTTGACACAGATTGCCTCAGTTTAATACTAAGAAGACTCTATGACCATTCTCATTGTACAGCTGAGGAAATTGAGGATGCAAAAGATTACACAGTTCCTTATCTAACACAGGTGAGTGGGAGGGTTGGGATTAACCCCAATCCATCTGACTTTAAATCCCACACTCTTAGCCACTGCACTTACAACCCACCAAAATCTCCCCATCACTGCCCATTGTTGATACCACATATATATCTTTGGGGTTAGAAGATCAAAGATAACAGGCATGGTGGCCAAACACTTTTACCCCACCATACCTCCCTCACAGGCTGCCCCCCACAAGCCTTGGATAATACCATACCATTCAATGTGGCAAGGGTTAAACATAGCCTTATTCAGAGAAGCAGATTGGGAAGGTCCAAATAAAAAGGAACAGGAATAAGTCAAGATTCCATCTCCATTCTGTTATCAGCAAGAGAAAGAGAGCCAAGATGTGTGATTGCTGCAGCCCACAGAAACTCTAAACACATTTTTCTAAGTGTTTCTCCTTCTGGGTTGGGCCTGGGTATATTTCCTGAAAAGACAATCTGTCTGTTTCTAATCCACTTACATTTAATTTATTAAAATGTTTTAGGCCAGTTATTTGAGTCCCAAAAAGTATTATGGGTCTATTTTATAAGACTTTTAAAAATCTATTTCCTTTGAACAAAGAAGTTCTATTTTGCTTCAAGTGGTTTGACCAAAACCTCAAATAAAGTAAAATTGCTTCTAAATTCAGAACTTAAGCCCATTCTAAACTCTATAAACACTCTTCTCTCAGGCACCTTAAACACACACAGACTGTCAAATGACAACTGGAGGCTGTCTGGAGCCCTCAACTGTGGACCAGTAAACAAAGAGGGGACAGTACAGTCTAAAACAGCAGAGATGGGTGGGGAGGACTCAATCCAGAAGACAAGAGTACTGGTCACTAACATGCTGAGTGGCCATCACTGATTCATTGCTCCTCTGTAGGCTTTGGAATTTCCAGCTTTTAAATAGAGACATTGTCTATGTTTAGTTTGTCAGAGTATCCAGGGATCAAGAGAGATAATGTAGGTAAAGGTTTAACCAAATATAAAGGATAATTTCCATCATAATCATGATTACTAATTCTACAATAAGAAAGTAGAAATAATTCAACTGACATGCCCAACAGCTTAAGCAAAACTAAGAAGATGAATTTTTCCAGTTCATAACAAAGATTAGCCAGCCATACCAAAAAAGATTTGCTGAAAGATATCAGTTTACATATGTCATCAAAACCCAACTCCCAGAGCACAGTCAATGTGGCCATCGCCATGGCAATGGGTTGACATGAGAATGTGCGTTTGTGTGTCAAGAGCTAAAATAGTTGCAACATAAATTGTGAACAAATTATCCAAATAAATCTGACTCCTGCCCCTCAAACCCAGTAATAAATGTCTATGTTAGGCACAGCTTACACAAAACCTTTCCTTGAATTTGATCATGATGTAATTTTTATTACAGGCTCAAATAGGGAAGGTTAATGATAGAGCAAATGTGAAGGGAAAGAAGCTAATTTGGGTGAAACATTAACTTGTTCAACTTTCAGGCCACAGCAGAAAATATGACGGTTAATTTCACGTCTTTGTGTAGAGCAAGACTCAAAGCTGTAATGATTTCAAAATGAACTAGCAAATGAAGATTTAAGTCTTCTAAAAACTCAGAAACAATTTGCTCATTTTATTAATAAGTATAGCCACATATATTATTCACTGGCTCAAGTGACATATTTTCCTTTCAGGAGAACCGAGTTGTGAGAATTGCATTTGTTTCCTAATGTAGTCTATTGGACAATGCCCAAATACAAGCTTATGGGCAGGAAACTTCATATCCACAGTAGATTTTCCACATGTCACTGTTAGTTGCAAGCAGCTCCCCAAAAAGGCAACGTTTGCTTCCTAGAATCACCAAGGGCAACAGTAATGCCTAAGAGGACTTTTATTAAGAAGATTCTCCCACATTGACTTTTCTGAAATTTTCTCCTTTTCAACTGACAGGGAACTGAGATCAGCTGGTGAGGGACCAAGGGATCGGTGACCTTTTATACTAAAGAGTTGGAATGCAGATAATCAAAGTTAAACCAGGAATCCTTTCCTCCAGTAGCCCCAAACAGCTGAAAGAAAATATCCCCTTCTACCAGTGTGCTAAACCAGGATCAGTAAATTTTTCCTTAAAAAGCTGGATAGTAAGTATGTTAGAATTTATAGGCCCAGAGGCAAATAGAGGCAATTATATAATACTTCAACATTGATAAGCATTTAAAATATAAAATATATTCTTAGTTCGCAGTACCAACAACAGACAGGACAGCTTTAGTCCACGGGCCATAGCTTACCAAGCCGGAAGTGAAAGTAAATAATTTTGAAATCTAGACTTCTGAGGCAACGTGATATAATAGGATAAGGTTTTGAGACAGTGCCTAATTTTTTCCCTACACTATCCACTATTCTCTTAGCCTTTTCTCTAGGTAAGGCCACCCTGAGTTCATTGGCAAGTAAGTCAACAGAGAAAGAAATAATATCTTCTTGGCTTTTGAAGCCTAAAATATGGAATATTTAGTTCTCCCCAGTATGCAGAGATGAAAGAGGAAAGGACTTCTGTATAATGATAGACATGGGAAAAGAAGTGATGGATCACACTGGCAAAGCTTCCTACCTGAAACACTACTAAAGGCCTTACCAGGTGGATGACAGGGATGGAGGGGGACCCTGGATATGGATATATGGATATGTAGATATTATGCATCATTAGAATGGAGACCAATCACCTGTTCTCTTGCCCCATCCAAGGCTGAGTA
This sequence comes from Arctocebus calabarensis, assembly GCA_963573935.1. Lineage (NCBI taxonomy): Eukaryota > Metazoa > Chordata > Mammalia > Primates > Lorisidae > Arctocebus > Arctocebus calabarensis. The sequence goes on from CAUYON010057627.1 coordinate 6,132, forward strand.
CCAGCAGGATGAGAAGAAACCTTAGATACCATGGCTAATCTGTAGGGTCAGAGAAGAGATAAGTCCTAGGTCCCCTGTTCTGTGTGAAGACCCAGAGAAGCAAGACTCCAGAGAAAAGGTGACTTCTTGGTGGGTTGATCTAACCAAGCCTCCCACCCAGAAAGACACAAATGTAGCAGCAAGATCCCACATTCTTGGGTAGTAGCAAGGATACATGGTTGAGGACTAAAAGGGAGAAAGTTAGGTATGAAAGAACCCTGCAAATGGCAATAGGCGGTGACTTAGCAGCAATCTCTCAGGACCAATGAAGTGATGAGATGAGGGACAGATACTATGATGCCAGTAGAAGGGCGATGACTGACAACCAGAAGATGGTTGGTAGCACGGACACATGACCAAAGAAGGACCATAGGGGACCAGCAAAGCCTGGGTCCTCTGCTATGTCCCCGAATTATACAGCTTCAAAGGGAGAAGATGATGCTATGCTGCTACCACCAGGCAAAAGTAGCTTGATTCAAAAACTGAATATGGTGGAGAGCTGTTTCCAGCACTATGTCTTACATTCCTGAGTTTGAGGAGTGAGATTCCTAACAAGTAGAATGGCTAGTAAAATGCAAGCATCTGGGATGAGATCCAGCTCTGCTACTAACTAGCTGTGTGTCTTTAATAAACTATGACCCCACTGAGCCCTGGTTTCCTGATCTATTAAAGACGCTATTATCCAGATAATAGATGGAAAACAGGTTTCTTCTTCGTGAGCCACACTAACAAATCAGTAGCTATCAGCTAGAACATGGAAGATAGTCCTGAAGTCGCTTCTGGGTTATTCGAGAAAGGATGCCACCACCAATTACTGATGCTTCCCATGGACACAAAGAGAAGGAAAAAGAAAGAGGGCAGATGCAACATGTTTTCCTGCTCATGGGCAGCTACAAAATCTCTGAGGTTCCCTTGAATTCAGAGAGTCAATCATTTTGAAACATCCAGCACTGAGCAAAAATTGCAGAAATTTTTCTGGAGAAAATTGTTCACTGAGAGTCTAGATTTCTGGATGGAGCTAACGTTGGTGAAGACTAGGCTCAGATAAGTAAAGGTGGCAGAAGGGAGAAGGCCAAGCAGACCTGCATATCCACTTCTTCAAGTCCAAAACTCACAGTGAAGTGGAATGAGCAATGAGGTTGGAGTCAGCCTCTTCAAAGCCGGGAATTCCCTGGCCTCTCTGAGCATCACTGTGCTTAGAGGACATGATCAGCAAGGTCAGCAGATAGCAAATGGGGAACGCACACAGCAGGCACTCAGGAATTGCCCATTTCCATCTTTTTCATGCACCAGAAACTGCATTCATTAACAAGATGTCAGTCTCTAGGAAAATCCTCTCTCTTTGTAATGTGAAACTCACTTTTTCTTGGAGTAAATCTTTTTTAGGCTTTCAAATTTCAGAATGTTTAAAGCAGTATTTCTAAAAAAAAAAAAAAAAAAAAAACTGGTCTTGGGCCCCCACTTAAGACTCACATGGGAAGTTTTCCAGGAAAGCAGATTACCAGGCCTTGTGCCACATCAAATTAGTCAGAATCCCTGGGAGTAGGGCCAGGGAAACTGTAAGCTGCCATAGTCCAGATGCCCACTGACACTCGGGCCACCAGCTCCACGCGCACTCCCAATAGCTCCCTAAACCCCAGAGGACAAGCATATCCTTTCACCTCCTCAAGCAGGCCTTCCCTGACCACCTACTTAACACAGAAGCCCTTCCCCACCCAACCGTCCCTGGCCCTCTCCCGTTTGATTATTTTGTCTGGAACACTTTCCATTCACGATGTCATCCATACATTTTATACATTTCTATCTCCTTACCCCACCCTGCACTGAACGTCAACACAAGGGCCCAAGCTTGCTGTTCTTAGAACCTAGACATGTACCCAGCACACAGTGGATGCTCAATAAATGTTAGTAGAATGGCCTTCACTGCATCTCATGCTCTCATTTTACCTCAGCGGAGACTTGAGAGGTATCCGTTTTTGGAAGGTTATGTTTGAAAAAAACCTAGAACTTTTAAGTGCTGAGTCCCCATGAGCTTTTAAGACAAGAATGAAGCAAATGATTCTGTTGAAAGTCTCTCCAACCTTAGTAATTTCCTCACCTAAATGTCTGACCTACAGCTTTGGTTTTCAGCTGCTTGGTTCATCGGGCGCTGAGAATGGCCCTAAATACAAGAAGAGAGGGATGACTTGGGTCCCCTGTCTCAGAAAGGCAATGGCAGGCTCCTGGGGGCTGCTCAGTCTCCAACTTCAAGCTCCAGTTCCCTGTGAATTGGGCCGCTCACTTGCTTCTTGGCTGGTGCCCCTACCAGCCAAGACCAAGAGAGGCACCACCCTCCCTTGACTCCAAAAAACTGAGGGTGTGGTTCCAAGCATCTGGAGATGAGGGGGGAGGCTGCCGCTTAACAAAGGAGACACATCATTATTTTCTTGCACCAGGATCATGTTTCCTTTAGCTGACTTGGCTCCACATTTAAACAGCATCCCCCAGGCAAATAATACAATTAAGCAAATGGAGAAGAGATTTAGTAACAATAAATTCCACAGAACTGGCCATTCTTTTGCATACAGTTTTAAAAGGAGCTAAGCATTTAGAAGGATCAATCATCCTGAATCTCATGGGCTCAAACATTATATAGTAACTGCTAATAAAAACGGATGGGAATTTGAAACATACATACACATACTCTCTCTCTCTCATGGGTTAGGCCTAGCCATTTTATTTCATTTTTTTTACAACCCAATAACTAAAAGACAATTATAAAGATAGGCTTAGGATACATATGGAAGAATTCAGACCAAAATGGAAAATAAACTACAGAAATTATAAGTCTATATGAGAGCTGGTCAGGGAGGGAGAGAGACCTCAGCAAGAGAGTTATGTGTGAGAGTTGGTAAGATAATGAATTGGGAACCGACAGATATGAATCATCACATCAGCTCTAACACGCTTCTTCTGTGGAGAGTTATGTAATGCTAAAGAGCTAAGACAATCACTTTTGTGAGCTTCTATTTTTCTCTATGTAAAACAAGTTGTTTGAAATGTCACCATTTTTGCCATTTCCAAACACCATCTATACTGCTATTTACTATTGTCCTTTATGTCAGCTCTTCCTCATTTAAACATGGCTACACACTGGGTGGAAGGAAGTGAGTATTTATTACCCTCTTTGCTGTATTTGCTGGAACTTGTACATCTCTCATAATAAATACATTCATTTAGAAAGGAAACCTTTTCATTAATATGAAAGGAAAGCTAGAATCACTGGTCTTAAAATAGGAGATAATGACAAAAATAAGTACAATAGACTCCTGCTTTTAGTCATGGCAGCCTAGTTTGTTTTAGACTAGCCCCTGTGCCAAGAACAACTTAAAAAGCTGGATAAAATGTATAAAATATAAAAATAAAAAACAAAGAACCTCTGTTGGAAGACATTTGGGAGATAGTAAGGCAGCCGGGAACCCAAGAGCCAGGAGAAAATTAGAACACATTGAGATAAATCTAGCATTTAACAGCACTATTTTTTCCAGGCACTTGCTGAATTGCAAACCTCATAGGATCCAGAAGCTCAAAAATTCAGGAGATTCATGGTGACCAAAATTGAGGATTGAGATCCACCATGGGCAGGAGGGGCAGCTGGTAAAGACCTCAAACTTCCAACTGGGACTATGAATTGGCTGCACATTAGAAGTGAGGGTGAAACAAATAGCTCGACTCTCACAAAGACTAAAACCCAATTTTAAGCTTGCTCAAACCAAGATGAAACAAGGTGATCTACCAGTAATCAAAACACCTAACCAAAACCAACGTAGATGTAGTACTCTCTGAAAAAAGCAAACATAATCCACAGCTTCCAATTGTCTCTACAGTGTATCATACATCTGTCCAGAATTTATCAGGAATTACCCAGTACCCGACAGACATAAACCCATATGTAATCCAGATAATGAACTTACCGGAGGCAAACTTCAACATATCCATCAATAATAAGATCAAGAAAATAGGTGACAAGATGGAGAATTTCATGGGAACTGGAATCTTTATAAAACAAAATATGGAACCTCTAGAAGTGAGTATATACTAACTGAAAATAAGAACTCAATAGATGGGATTTATGGCAGGTTAGACAATGCAGAAAAGAGGATTTGTAAACTGGAATATAGGTCACCAGAAGTGAAAGCCTGGAGAGAGAAAAGAATATAATCTAAAGAGAAGCCAGCATATGAGAGGGGAAAAAGAAAAAAAAAAAAAATATATATATATATATGTATAATATATATATATATATATATGTATAATATATATATAATGTACAAAAGGGCATGAGAGAGATGTGGGACTTGGAGAAAAGGCCTAATATGTATGTTTAAGGTGTGTCACTTTTAAGTATCATAGAGCTGCTTTTTAAAACTAGTTCCGTGGGACATATTGTCTTAGAGTCTTTAGCAGTTAAATCTACTATACTAGCTGCCTTACTATCTTCCAAATGTCTTCTCTTTAGTCCTTTGGACATCTTAAAATAGAAATAAGAGAGCTTGCACAGGGACAATATTTGAATAGATATCATCTGAAACTTTTCCCAAACTGAGCAAAGGCACAATGCTAAAAAGTATTTGAGTAGATGTCATCTGTCCCTTTTGCCCAAACTGAGCAAAGGCACAATGCTAAAAAGTCAAAAATCTTTACAACTTCAAATAGGATCAAGAAAACCACAAGTAGGCACAGCATAGTCAAAGTACTTAAAAAACAAAGACAAAAAACCCTTAAAATCAGCCAAAGAAAAGAAACATACTATCTTCAAAAGAGCAATGGCAATGAAGAAAGCTGACATTTACACAGAAATGATGGAAGCCAAGACACAATGAAATGACATCTTCAATGTGCCAAAAGCAAATGATTGCAGACTTAGAATCCGTGCTCAGTGAAAGCACCCTTCAAAAATGCACATGAAATAAAAACATTTTCAAATAAACAAAACCTGAGAGAATTAATATCCAATGAACATGCACTTTTAGGAATATTAAAGAGAAGTCTTAGACTGGAGCAGAAGAAAAATTAGACTAAATGGAAGCCTGGAAATAAAGACATTAAAAATAGGGAAAGTAGAAATATTTGGGTAAAATCAAATAAATGTTGGCTACACAAAACAGTAATTGTAACTTCTTGTGCAATGTGAAATATATGTAAAAGTAGGTACAAGGATGACATAAAAATATGGAGGATCTACATGGAGTATTCTGATGGTCTTATTTTGTCCAGGAAGTAGTAAGAGGAGCAATTTACATCATGTGTATACTCTCATTTTAATCTCTAGTATAACCATTAAAAGGAGAGCAAAAAAGAATGTTGCCTAACAAGCCAAGAAGAGGAAAGAAAGGAATAATGCATTAAATAAGGCAAAAGAGAACACAGGGTGGAGTGTGGTGGTTCACATCTAAACCTCTAGCACTCTGGGAACTGAGGTGGGAGGGTCACTTGAGCTCAGGAGTTATGACCAGCCTAACCAAGTGTGAGACTCTGCCTCTACTAAAAATATAAAAAATTAGCTGGTGTCATGGTGGGTGCCTATAGTCCCAGTTACTCAGGAAGCTGAGGCAAAAGGATCACTTGAACCCAGGAGTTGAATTGCTATGAGCTATGATGACTCCAAGCAACAGAGTAAGACCTTGCCTCAAATCAAAAACACAAAAGGGAGGAAAATTAAAATGAAAAATTGTGAAAACATAAGAAAATGGTTACATAGTACATTTAACTATTAAATACTCTAAGGCAAAATGCCCAAGTGAACTTGTTTTGGAAAGCAGCTCTATGATGCTTAAAAGTGACACACCTTAGACATAAGGACACAGAAAAGTTGAAAGTAAAAGATTAAAAAGTAGAGCCGCACCTGTGGCTCAAAGGAGTAGGGCGCTGGCCCCATATACCAGGTGGCGGGTTCAAACCTGGCCCCAGCCAAAAAAAAAAAAATATATATATATATATATATATAAAACTATGTAGACACTGATCAAAAAAAAAAAAAAAAAGGAAATAGAGCTAACCAATATACCCAGTAGACTTTAAGGCAGGCAGTATAACCAGAGTTAGAAAGGGACTTTTGATAACAATGAGGGAATTAATTCTTTAGGAAGATGTAACAATTCCAAATGCATACACCTAATAATAGAGTCCAAAAGTACATAAAACAAAACAGACAGAAATAAAATGTATAACCGTCAAATTTACAATTAGAGTGGAAGATTTTGACATACTTTTTCAGTAAATTATATAATAGGCAGGCAGAAACGAAATCAAGATATTGAAGATATGAACAACATAACAAAACAATTACATATGCGTCTATGTATATAGCCAACAATAGAATACATATTTTTTCAACTATAAATGAAACATTTACTGAAATTGATCTTCTTTTGGGCTATATCAAAACAAACATCTAAGAATTAAAGTCATACAGAATGTATTGGCTTTCTCTTGTTGCTACAATAAAATATCACAGACTCACTGGAAACAACATAAGCATATTACCTTACATTTCTATAGCTTAGAAGTGTGACACGGAAAAAGGAAATTAAGAGAACAATTCCATTTACAATACCATAAAAAAGAATTAAGTGCTCAGGAATAAATTTAACCAAGCAGCACAAAACTTGTGCATTAAAAAGTGTACAACATTTTTGAAAGAAATTAAAGTATTCTAAATAAATCAAAAGACATCTGTGTTCATGAATTAGAAGATATGATATTGTTCAGATCACCATACTCCACTGATTGATCTGTAGAATCAATGTAATTCTTAGCAAAACTTCAACTGTCTCATTTGCAGAAAGGAAAAACTGACCCTAGTCTTCATATGAAATGCAACTTTGGGGACCATAATAGCAAAACAATCTTGAAAGAAAAGATGAAAACTGGAGAACTCACTTGCTCTGATTCAAACTTATTTACAAAATTACACACCTTTTGGGGGCAAAACACGATTGTAAGAGGGAATTTACCTAACAAATGCAATCAGTGTAACCTGATTTCTTGTACCCTCAATGAATCCCCAACAATAAAAAAAAAAAAAAAATGTGACTTGTGTAAGGGTAGACATATAGACCAATGGAGTCAAAGTGAGCATCTGGAAATAAATCTATATACCTATGAACAATTGGTTTTCAGCAAAGGTGTCAAGACTGTTCAATAGAGTAGTCTTTTACTAATGTTTACTAATGTAGCAAGAATGAATTTGGACCTGTACTTATCATATGTAAAAATTAACTCAAAATACACCAAAGATCTCCATATAAAAGCTAGAATAATGAAACATTTAGAAAGAAACACAGGTGTAATTACCTATGACTGTGTATTAAACCATGGTTTCTTAAATATGACAGTAAGTGCTTGAGCAACCAAAGGCAAACAGGTAAATTTGACTTCAACAATAAAACCTTTTATGGATCAAAGAACATTATCAGGGTAATGAAAAGATAGCCCATAGAATGGGAAAAAATATATGTAAATCATATACTGACAAGAATCTAGTATACAGAATATGTAAAGGAGTCTTTGAACTAAACAATAAAAAGATCCAATGAAAAGGCAGGCAACATTATGGTATATGTATACCATGGAATACTATGCAGCCATAAAGAAGATGGTGACTTCATACCTTTCATGTTTTCCTGAATGGAGTTGGAACATATTCTTCTTAGTAAAGTATCTCAAGAATGGAGGAAAAAGTATCCTATGTACTCAATACTACTATGAAATCAATATATGTAAACCTAAACATAAACATCACCTAAACATGTGTATGAATGGGAAAATATAACTATAGTCCAGAAAGAAGGAGGAAAGAGGAGGGAAGGGGAAGGGAAGAGGAATGCGGGGGGGGGGGCAGGAGGGTGGGCAGATGGAGGGTGGCTGGTTTGCATACTTTGTTTGGCAG
>CAUYON010057630.1:0-16744 GCA_963573935.1 Arctocebus calabarensis
AAGATGGAGACTTTACCTCTTTCATGTTTACATGGATGGAACTGGGACATATTCTTCTTAGCAAAGTATCTCAAGAATGGAAGAAAAAGTATCCAATGTACTCAGCCCTACTATGAAGCTAATTTATAGCTGTCATATGAAGGGTATAACCCAACTATAACACAAGAATATGGGGAAAGGGTCAAGGGTAAGGAGGGGAGTGGAGAGGTTGGGGCGGAGGGAGGGTAATTCGTGGGGCCACACCTACAGTGCATCTTAGAGGGGTACAGGAGAACCTTGCTAAATGCAGAATACAAATGTCTTCATACACTAACTGAGAAAATGCTGGGAAGGCTATGTTCATCAGTTTGATGAAAATAGTTCAGATTGTATATGAAACCAGCACATTGTACCCCTTGATTGCACTATTTTACACAGCTATGATTTAATAATAAAGACAATAAAATAAAAAAAATAAAATAGGGAGATTATTTAGGTGGCCTGACTTAATCTTATGAGCCCTTCTTAGCAGAGAGCGTTAACTGGTTGTTTGCAAAAGTGAAAGTCATAGAGATATGCAATATGTGGGTCTGGAAGGAACCAAATGATCATGTGGAAAATGCCCAGGGAGGCCACATGACAGAAAATTGTGAGCAGCCTTGGAATCTGAGTGTGATTCAGCCCATTGACAGAAGGAAAATGGAACGTCAGGTCTAAAACGGCAAGAAAATGAGCTCTCTGCCATTGACCATTGTGTTCAAAGATGGCCTCAGGCCTAGGTTAAAACTTCAGTTCTGGCCATCACCTTAATTTCAAACAGATAAAACCCTAAACAGAGATCTGGTCATGACTTGTATGAGCTTAACAACACACAGAATATGAAGAAATAAGTAGGTATTGTTTTATGTTATTATATTTATGATAATTTATTACATGAAAATAAGAAGCAAAATATAGAGAATGACTTTACCATACTGGAAATTTACCTGAAAATTATGATTTGATGATTTGGTTGTGATTTGGCTTCACACCAGATTAGAGAAACAGATGATAAATGTTCCTGATGACACAATAATACTCAATATGACAATATAAAGTGAGGGTCCTGCTCTGTTAAACAAAGAGTTTCCCCTTCAGAAGGAGTTGAACTTTTAACCTTCCTGGGGGGTTATTTTAAAAAGTACATAGTTCCATGTTTGTACATATATATTCCCAAACTTTGCCAATTTTCATCTCTAATCTAGAGAGATAGTATAAAAGATCAGTGGCTTCCAGAGTTTAGGATAAAGGAAAGGATGAATGGCTGCAGCAGAGAGGACCTTCAGGGCAAAGAAACTTTCTGTATAATGCTATAATGGTGAATAGATGTCATTACAGATTTGTCAAAATCCTTAGTATTGATAACTCCAAGAGTGAACTCTAATGACATCTTTGGAATTCAGACGATACTGATGTTTCAGTGTCCATTCACAGATTGTGAACATAACAAATGAACCATTCATTGTGATGTGGGATGGGGGTTGTGTGTCTGTGTCTTGGGGGCAGGTGTGTATGGGATCTCTGTGTACTTCCCACTCAATTTTTCAGTGAGTCTAAAGCTGCTAAAAAACAAAGTGTATATAAATTTTAAAAAAGTTTATTAAAAATAAAATTATAAAAACAAAAAAAGGAGTATGTGGTCCAAATCTGTTCTACAATTGGATCTCTGTGAATTCCAATAATTCCAGTTATAGAAGAGATGGAGAGATGCATAAGAGATCGGTATGAGATGGGTTGAAAGGGAAGATAAAACAACACGATGAAGGTGAGAAGGAGAAAGAGAATAATATTGAGAAAACTACATAATGTCTTTTAGTTTCAAATTCTACTGCTATAAAATTGGAATAGAGCCACATTTCACATAGAGTTGTTGTACTTAGTTCATGATAATGGATTAGTAAATAATATCCTTTCTTTCTTTCTTTTTTTTTTTTTGTAGTTTTTGGCTGGGGCTGGGTTTGAACCTGCTACCTCCAGTCTATGGAGGGTCTGGCGCCCTATTCCTTTGAGCCACAGGCGCCACATTATAATATGCTTTCTTATTGTCATTATAATTGTTATAATTTGTTACATTTTACTTGGAAAGAAAAAAAAATTATAAAGGTTTACCACCAGTCAGAGATATAATCCTTCAACAAAACTACTCACTTGGAGTATTCATTTCTTAAATTTGGAGTTAGACTTAAACACAGTCATATAATCAATACAGAACACTTGTTTTGGTTTGAGTTAATGTTGAATATGTACCATTTCAGGCTTAGAATTATTTTTTAAAAAGAACATGTAAATTGGGATAGGTAACCAAAGATTCTGAGTGAACGTGTCTCCAGTACTAAATAAATTTACTGTGCATAATGTGGGAAAAAGAGTAGTTCTGTGGGAGACCATGTCAGGACTCCAATTCTGTGTTTCTTTTATCTTAATGTGTTGAGGAAGGTAACAAATTGACCCTAGAAGTTCTGGTCATCAAATTCAGAAGCGTTTTCCAGAGGAACAAGGAGACTGTCTTTTCTTGGTCTCCTTTTTAGGAAAAGGATGGTCATTCCTATACCAATCACTGGCAGGAGCAATGATTTTATCGTAATAGTCAGGGACTAATTTTCTGAGGTGGACGAACTTTGGGGCATCATGGTCTCTGCCATCTCCCAAGTCATAGTCTAGTGGAAGAAACAGGTATATAAACAGATGAGCAAACAATATACTAAAGGCAAATATAAATGCCTTTAGTAATACAGACAATGAAAAGTGCTGTACCTTTCAATTTTAGCCTCTACACATACTGAAGGGCAGAATAGACACATAATAAGACCTAGTAATTCTGAACAACTCAATTTTTCTGAAAAATATTATTTGTGAAGGAATGATGGGACAGATTGACTATGGTAAGAAATGATAGTTTTCTAGTTTATTAGAAGACTTGCCTCAAAGTGAATTTATTCAAGTGAAAAAGGCATTAGTAGAGTGTGCTAGCAAAGCTTTATCATTAGAATTATTTTATATTTTTTAACCTTTTTAAGTTAAATAATAACTATGTACATTACTGCATTTAGGGGGTACGATGTGCTGATTTCATATATAATTTGGAACACTTACATATTTGAATGGCTGTAGTCACTAACTTTTAGTTACTTTCACCTCTATAAGACTTAGGACCTCCACATAAAACAAGGAAACTTTTCATAACTACTACTTGGTGTTTCTGGGGTAATCTAAGACATTCACATGAAGGCATTTTAAAATACAAGCATAAGAACAATCGTTACTAAAATTAGGCTGTTTTCTTTTCCTATTTTGCTCTTATTGGATCAGTACCATATTTATTAAAATAATTATGCCAGTACTTTTTCTCCTGAAATACTTGTGTGATAAAAAGCATAAGTTTTCAATTCCAGTTTATTCTTTAGGATCGCATTGTACTAGCACTTTTCCCTTCATATTACTATTATTTTGTTGCTATTCCCATTTAATAATCAATAGGTATGACTACATTATTGAATTATCTTGAATAGACAGAATGCTGGGCTTTCTAGCGTATTATATATCTCATAAGTGAATGTGACTTGCTGTTTACTTTCTTTTGTTAAAATTTACATGGAAAAAAGATCACAAAAATTTACAAGGGTAAAACAAATAGACTAATTTTCAGTAAGCTAATCTAGTCAGTAAAAAAAAGAAAAAAAGAAGTTTTAATGAATGTATTGATTTTGTTAAGAAGAAAATATTTGAAGATGACTAATATCACTTGACCTTTCTATGGTTTTTCCTTGGCGATTAAAAAAAATTATCTTTGAATTTATAACCAATTCTTTAACAGATTCAGTGTCTGGGGGAACTGAATATAGAACTGAATATAGAATATGCCTTTCTCCAGTACTAAGTACAAAGCCCTGTCGGATTCACCAGCCCTCTTTGCAAATTGTCTCTATGACTTTCTTTTTTTTTCCTTAAGTCTGTGCCATTGGATTCCCAGCCTATTTAAGAGCTAAAACCACAAGAAGAATGAACTGCTATGTTTAGAAGTAGACAGAATGGTAAAGTACAATGTTCTGAACCAGATTCACTTGTTCTTTTGAGTGAAATGACTCCTTCCAAAAGCCCTTTCAGGTCGTTTTTCTCCTTTGAAGTACCTATTTTCTAAAATAACTCCCTCCATCTGCCACACCCCTAAAAAGTTCCCAGGGGGCACCCATCCCGAACCACAATGTTAGGTAAGCTGTTTTCTGACAACTTGAGGGATTATCACATTTCTTCTTTGCCACCAATATTGAAAAATATTTGCCTCACAAATAGATCTTACAGTTTTGTTCTGCTCTCTGCCTTCCACTTTTATGAATTTTGTCTTTCATTAGAATTTATTTAAGTGACTAATGTGTGCCAAATGCTGTACTAACAGCAGAATACAGAGATAAATGTGACAAGGTGTTTGGTTCAAGGAACACTCACATATCAGAGGTGACTGACACAGAGCAGATAACTCAAGTACCAGGAGATACAATTGGGATAAAGATAATGAGATAAGCACTTTGATCACCTACACAAATATTTGTGGGAAGGATTGCTAGATGTTTCCCCTCATGCAGCACAGAGGAGACCTGAAAGCCCCAAGTCTGGTTCTCCTTATTGCATTAGAAACTCAATTGCTTGGACATGGATCAAAGAAGAAATTAAATGGCATCTATGATGGAAACAAAAAAAAAATTAAGGAAATCAGGAAAATTCAGACACATAAAAAGAATACTTGGGGAACATAGGAATAGACAGAAAGGATTTCTATCATTTTCCATGTTTGTTTTCCTTTTAAAAGAGAAAGAAACTTCAGATAAAGCCATGATAGTCAACTTTGCCTAAATAAAGCTTGGAACTCTGCACCTTAATATGTTTTAATCGGTATCACTAGGTTGGGAGTAAATACGTGAGTTGCTTTACACTATTTTTTTCTTCTTGATTCACTTTGAAGGAATTGTCAGGCTGAAACTTAGCTGAAAAATGTCTTAGCCTATTTTGGTCTTATCAACAGCCATTTTGTGGAAAGGTGAGTGATTTTCTGGTTGTAAAATCATGAAAGGTGTCCCAAGAGAGATGGCATCTGATCAGAGTAAATAGGACTTTTGTAGAGGGTTTAAAAAGTGAAGTTTTCCAAAAAATAAAATAAAAGGAGTGAGAGGTTAGGCATCTAAGGGAAAGGAAACAAGAACTATAAAGGCTAAAAGATGTAATTAAGCATAAACTGCTCAGCTATCACAACTAGTTTTATAAGGCCAAAGCATGAAATCCAAGAGAATGGAGTGAAGTTGATGCATAAATGTGTGTATTGGCATGTGTGAGAGAGAAGGGGACACTGGCTTTTTACCAATCCTTGGCTATTATAAATCACACTTCACTGTATAACTTATAAATATATTATTTCATATATGTGAGAAGGCATTGTTTTAGAATAAATTTTAAGAAAAGCAATTGCCAGGCAAAGGGTAAATGCACATGTTATTTTTAAAGCTATTGTTGATTTCTCCTACGTAGGATTTGCTCCATATTTTCTTTTCTTTTTCTTTCTTTCTTTTTTTTTTTTTTGAGACAGAATCTCCCTATGTTGCCCTCAGCAGAGTGCTGTTGTGTCACAGCTCACAGCCCTCTCTAGCTCTTGGGCTTAGGCAATTCTCTCTCCTCAGCCTCCCAAGCAGCTGCGACTACAGGCACTCACCACAATGCCTGCTATTTTTGTTGTGGTTGTCATTGTTGTTTAGCTGTCCCAGGCTGGGTTCGAACCTGCTGACTTTGGAATATGTAGGGACATCCTACCCACTGAGCTACGGGCACCAAGCCAATATTTGCTCCATATTTTCACTCCCCAAAGCAAATCAAACCTTGATTGCTTTGTCACACAGCCCTTGCCAACAATGTGTTGGCACATTTGAATTTTTGTTAGTTTGACAGATGAAAAACAGCATCTCTGTTTCACAGCTCTTATTCTGAATCAAGTTGAACATCTTTTCATATATTTAATGTCCACTGGTATTTATTTTTCTATAAACTGTCTCTTCATATCCTTTGAGCTCTTTTTCACCAGGTTGTTTGCCCTTCTCTTCTAGATTTATGGAAGTTGCTTATTTTTTAGAATAGCTTTTATCTATGGTACGAATGTCAAGTGTTTTTCCAGTTTATAAATTATCTTTTAACTTTACTTATGATGTTTTTATCCACATATTTAAAGATAACTTCAAAAACTAAGGAGTATAGTTATCAGTCTTTATTTATAGCTTTTTCATTCAGAGATTTATGTAGAAAAAACACCTCATTTTAAGAATATACAAAAATTTATGCAGGTTTAATTGTAATACTTCGATTATTTTATTTTATTTTTTTAATTTAAACTAATACCTGTCAAAAAAATCCTGCTGTGCATTTGGAAGTGTATATTGTATATTTTCTCATCTTCTTTTGTAGTCTCTCCTTTCTTTCCTTTCAAGTTCATCTGCATCTCCAAGCAACTAGTGATGTGTGTGTGCGCACACGTGTGTGAGAAAATACTAAAAAAAACACATACAATAAAATTTCCTATCTTAGCCACTTTTTAGTGTACAGTCCAATAAAGTTAACTGTAAACACCATGTGGTTTAGCAAATCTCTCAAATGTTTTTATCTGGAAAACTGAACTCTATACTCATTGAAAACAACTACAACTTTCTTCCTTGACTCAGCTCCTGGTAACCATCATACTGCTTCCTATTTCTATGAGTTTGATTACTCTAGATGGCTTATTCAAGTAGAATCATGCAGCTTCTGTTTTTTTGGACTGGCTTATTTCATTTAGCGTAATGTCCTCAAAGTTATGCCATGTTAAAATATATGACAGTATTTTCATCTTTTTGTAAGGCTAAATCATATTGACTTGTGCATATATGCCTCAATCCTCTTTACCTGTCCATCTCTCAGTGGATGCTTGGGTTATCTTTTCCTCTTAGCTGTTGTGAATAAGAATGCAATAAACATGAGTGTGCAAATATTTCTGTAAGAACCTGTTTTTTAAAAAATTCTTTTGGGTATATGAGGGATGTCCAGAAAGTAGCCATGTATGTCTCTATTTTTCACAGTACATGGTAGGATACTTTCTGGACAGCCCCTATATATCCCAAAGTTGGATTGCTGGATCACGTGGCATTTCTGTTTTTAAGTTTTAAAGACTTCTCTATGCTCTTTTCCACAGCAGCTACATAGTTTTTATTCCCACTGATAGCATACAAGGGTTTCAATTTTTAAAAATCCTCTCCAACTCATGTTACCTTTTGAAATAAAAATTATGTATATAATCTAGACAATATGATGTTTTCATAGACCTGTATACAGTGAAATGATTAACACAGTCAAGCATATTAACATATCTATTTTCTCACATAGCTGCCGTTATCTGTGTGTGTGTGTGTACGATGAAAGAACCTGAAACCTACTTTTAGCAAATTTCTAGTATGCAACACAGTACTATTAACTATAGTCATCATGCTGAATATTGGCCAATCCTTCCAATTTCTCCACATTGTTACCAGCCCTTATTTTTTTTCTGTGTTTTATTTTTCATTAGATGCCACTCTAACAGTTTTTAGGTGCTTTGTCATTGTAGCTTTGGTTCTAATTTTCCTGCTGATCGGTAGTGTTGAGTGTCTTTCCACATGCTTGCTGGATATTTGTAAATTTTCTGTGGAAAAACATCTATTCAAATTATTTGCCCATGTTTTAACCAGCTTATTTTTTGTTGTTGAGTTGTATGTGTTCTCTACATATTCTTGATATTATTTCCTAGTCAGCCATAAGGTTTGCAAATACATTCTCCCCCTCTGTAGGCTGCTTTGTCATTTATTTTCTTTGCCACAAGTTAAGTTTTTTAACTTAATATGGTCCCATTTGTCTACTTTTCTTTTGTTGTCTGTGTCTTTAGTGTTACATCTAGGAAATTACAACCATATAAAGTGTCATGAAGCTTTTCCTAGTGTGTTTCCTTCTAAGAGTTTTATAGTTCCAGGTCTTATTTATAGTTAGGTCCTTACTCCACCCTTTTGTGTTATTTTTGTATATGGTGTATGCAAAAGTTCTGGTATCTAGGTTCTCAGGGGCTGCCCAGTTCCTGGGTTCAAGGGACTGGACCTGTGGACTGGGCTGGCCTTAAGTCTAGTCAGTGGTCAATCTGGAGCTGATAAAGGCTTGGAGCTGAGTTTGCTGAGCTGGCCTGGAGACTGAATGTTGACTGGAGAGAAACAGAGGAACTGGCTAAGACCCGCGGCCATAGGGACTGGCCTAGAACTGTAGTGGTTCTGGACCATAGGTCCTCAGGTGTTGACCTAGAGCTGGGTCTACCACCCAGGTAGGAACCCAGGTGCCACCCTAGTGTGAGGGTCACTAAAGGAAGGCCAGGTGCTGGGATCTGAAGCAAAGGTAGGTGCTACTTCATTTTTGTTCCCCACATGAAGGGCATCTTGTGCTATGTGGGATTTTGGGATGAGTGTTATGGAAAGGAAAAGAATGAAAGGAAGGAAATTGTCCTTCCTGTCCTCTTAAATGTATGTTATTTCTGCGCTCCACTCAGGTGCGGTAATCACTCCCCTGGAGCCCTTATCTCTTTTTAAGGTATTTTCTAAAGTGAATAGCTGCTTAAATTGATGTTTCCATGAGGGGAAGAACAATGGACACTTCTATTCTGCCATCTCACTGATACCACTTTTTTGCTACTCTTTCAGCTGCATGTTTTGAAAGAATGTTTCCATAAGATTGAATTTATTAATAGTGGTTATTTAAATTCATATCAATGATAGCATAATTTTTTACTTGTCACTCTAAGTTGTAGTAATTTTTGTTATACTTTATGCCATATCTAAACCATATAGTCATAAGAAAGTGAGATAAGGTTTTGATATACATAGATGGATGACATATAATTATATGTACATTTTTATTCATAAATACGCATGTGTACTTCTAATACTATAGATCTTAGGAGTGAATTAAAAGCAATTATAACTCAGGAGAATTATTTTGCTGGCATTACATTTTCTGCATTGAAATTTATACAATTATCCAGCCAAATTCAGGTTGTGTTTAGCAATTTGGAAACATGTTTAAATAACTAGGCAAAGGAAATGAATGAGTTGGCTGGATTTCACTATAGCAAAAAAAATAGAAAAGCCAGTGTCTGTAAGGTTTAATTTCGGTCTAACTAGATTATGTGGAAAATGTTGTCATTCAGTCAATTATTTCGTGGCAGTAGGTGCAATTTTCAGCTGTGCTGTAAGGGTCCCTGGTGCATTTTTCATCTAATCTACAATAGATTGGATGTCAACAACTTGCTGAATAATCGAACACCATAGATTAGGGAGAAAAACACATCATGGGTTTTTCTCAGACGTATTTTTCCATGGTGACTTTAAAAGGACATTTTTTTATGCTAAAGACACAGAGAGTACTAAACTGGTTTTCAGTAAATGTGATATATAGAAAAAGCCTGGGATCAGAAAGTGGACTTGGCTTCCAATGCCTCTTTGGCACTCAGCAGTTGTATGACCTTGGGAAAATTACAAAATTTTCTGAACCTCACATTCTTCAGATGTAATGGAGAGGGTAATAGAGTAGAAGCTCTCTTTGTGGACCTCTGTCTAACTAGTTCATTCAATTTCCACCTGTCTCCATCTCCTCTGTAAAATATATTGATTAATGACCAAACACTGAACTGTTCGTGATTGTATAATACTCTCTGGGATCTCATAGACTTTGTCCTGTAAAAAGACTTTTTGTTTCAAGGCAAAGTTAAGTGCTTTCTTCAACAACTATTATATTTTGTGGTTGTACTTGTTATTGAAATGACAATTGATGTGATTTGATTAAATTTTAATAAGTTGATAAAATAAGAGCATGAAAATAGTTTTGAGTGCTTTAAAAAGGTGATGCTATCCACCCGAGACACAAAAATTACACGACTTTGTGTGGGTAAGACAATGGTAAATGGTTGGGAACATAATTAATCCTAAAGCTAGGATTTGGTACTCAAATAGCTTCATAAGTATTTAAATTATCATTATATTTCAAAGTAAGAAAAGCTAGATATGACCAAAGATAAATTATGGTATGATCAATGCAAAGATAATAACCAGAATATAGTCAGGATAGAAATAAATAAAAAGCCTTTGTTTTAAATAGGTATCTTTTACATTCTTGAAGTGAAAATAATTTTTTTGGAGACAGGGTCTCATAGTGCACTGGCATCATAAGAGCTCACTGCACCCTCAAATTCTTAGGCTCAAGCCATCCTCCTGCCTCAGCCTCCCAAGTAGCTAAGGCTACATGTGCCCTTCACTATGCCAGGCTAATTATTCTAGTTATGGTACAGATGGGGTCTTGCATTGTTCCTGCTAATCTCAAATTCCTGACCTTAAGTGATCCTTCCTCTTTGGCCTCCCAAGTGCTAGGAATACAGTCATGAGCCACCATAACTAGCCTAACATGACATATTAAAGTGAATTCCACTTTATTAACTCCAATATTTGTGGAGTAAATCATCACTAAACTCTCACAGGTTGTGTAAAATTAGAGAAAAACGTAATTTAAAGACACCAGTACATTAAAAAGCATATGGAACCCGGTCAAGAATTTGTTCTTGAAAAACTTCAACTGCAGCAGCTAAGAACTATGATTTTGTGACTACTTTCCCCCCCTATTTTTTCCATTCCTAGTTTTTTGGTAATGGCAATCAAAAACCACAGGCAGATCAACTTGAGGTTACAAATATAGGGATCAGGGATTAACGAGATCCTAAAAATGAGAGAAGCTTCTAAGGGGAAGAAATTCTAAATCTATGCACTAAGCTTGCCCATATTTTTGTCTCTATTATATATGCAAGTAAAGAGGAAACTCTATAGACCTAGCCTGAAATATAGATCATAAAAGACTCTAACCTGCATAGACATACCGGCATAAGTTAAGACTTTTGAGTTTGCTATTTTCTGAAATAACTCTGAACAACCACAGATGTTTCATTAGCAGTAAGACTTTAAGGCATCTGTAATGATTGTGTTTATATAATTAACAGAGTATATGTTCAATGAATTAAAGAAAATGGTTTTAATGAGTGAGCATAAAGGAAATCTCAACAATATGGAAACTATGGAAAAGGAATTCTATATCTGAAAAGTGCCATAATTAAACAAAAATTTCAAAAATAATTCAGATGGCTAAAAAACATTGAAGAAAAGACAATTAATGAACTTGAAGGTAAATCAATTGAAATTATGCAATCTGAAGAAAAGAAAGGCAATTGGTGAATAATGAGCTGATGGATTATAGTCCAGTTTATAGTCTCACATGCACACACATCTATTTATACTGTATATCTCCATGTAGCTAATACAGGGATTGCATTCAGAGTACATGAGAAACACAATAAATAAGAAAGGCAAACAAAAACTAGGCAAAAGATCTAAATACACAATTACAAAAGAAGATATATAGATGCCCAATAAACATAAGAAACTGCTCAACATTTTTAGTCATCAGGAAAATGTAAATTAAAATCATAAATGTGTTACCAATACCCATCCATCAGGATGGATAAAATGAAGGAGTCAGAAAGTGGTAAGTGTAGGGTGTACAATATTTATACATTGCTGATGGGAATGGAAAATGAAAAGAATAATTCAGAAAACAGTTTGGCAGTTTCTTAAAATTTAAACATACTGCTAACATACTCCATATGTCTCCACATTCTCTTTGGCATAGAGGCTATCTGGGGTAGGCTCTTTTTGTAGTAGAACACAGGAATCCCAGAAAAATAGTAAGAATATGTGCTAAATGTTGAGGCTGTGGAGAGAATTGGCTCATTGAAACTCCCTCATTTCATTGGCTGAAGCATGAGAAAGCTCAACATTAATACATGTAAAATGTATTAATGTATTAAGGAAATACATTTTATACCTTGTATGAGTGGTACTTCAAAGTAACATGGCAAACAACACAGATTCCATTCTAAAAAAAGGGCAAAGTAAAACATTGTGTGTATCATGGGGATATTTTATACTATGATGCTACTATTAACATAACTGTTCAGTGAAGAAACAGGGTTTGGATTAATGGAAATGAGAGAATAGAAAAGAAAGATTTGGGTCAGATTTGAAGAGGACGTCTAAGGGCTTGTACATGAATAACCTCTGAGTGCTAGATTGAACATTTTCTGAGAGTGGAAGAAGTATTTCCCAACTATATTTTCGGTAATGTTTGTGTCTAAACACATAGGGACTTTGTAACAGTCTCAGAAAAAGAGCTTGAATCTCCCCGCCCCAACTTCTCTTGAATACTTAATGACATTTGCAAACACCTTATAGTTTATGAACTATATCTTGTACATTATCTAATTTTTATCCTGTCTTGAATCCTGAGAAGTAAGATTTATTACAGAAACTGATCAATAGATGAGTAGAATGGAGGAACTAGAAAAAAAGAAATGAGTTTTCTGAGTTCATATAGCCATAAAAAGATTGAGGCTAGTAACCAAATCTGTACCTTCTGGTACTAGACATGAAATTTTTATATCATTTGGAAGATGTTAATTCAGATTTGAACACATATGTATGTGCAACAAATATATCAATAGATGAATTTATACAGATCAGCAAATACATCTTATTTTTTTTTTTTTTGGAAGTTTTTTTTTGGCTGGGGCTGGGTTTGAAACTGCCACCTCCAGCAGAGGGGGCCAGTGCCCTACTCCATTGAGCCACAGGTGCCGCCCATGCAAATACATCTTTTGTTGAACATGGATAGAATAAATTTCATGTCTAAAGGAATTATTTCTTTTCAAATTGTATGCTTTGTAAATATTAATTAAAAATACTTCTACTAATTTTGCTCATGTATTATCAGAAAATAACTATGATTTTTCAAATTTGCATTGTTAAAATGCAACTAAATCTTTCTTTTTTTCTTCACGTTGTAAAAATACCAAACTGCAGGTAGCATTTATTACATGTTCTCATCTAATAAGAGAAGAAAGAGACAGATTGCCTATCTGGCTTTGCCCAATGTCACAGCAACTTTATTACCAGCTAAATTTAACCTTAAACCAGGTCCATTCTTTCTATTTTTTCTCAAATTCTATTCCATTTATCTGTGATTACTCAGAACATAACCTCATATGTGGAATTTCTTCCTCAACTCTAGAGAGATGATTGCATTAGCAGACCATTTTAATTACAGTAATCTTAATGTATTCATTAACTTTTTTTTATAATCTAGTCAAAATACACTCACATTTTCTAACCGTTCTTAATGTTTTTAGGCTGCTTGAGTTCCCATGGAGCCTGCTGCAAACACTTAATTAAAAGATAATTGTTCCAGCATATGTTAATTTTTATATACTTAGGTGTTTATTAGTGTAGCTCCTAGGATGAATTACCTCTGGGTTTCTTTTTTTAACTGTTAAATTGTCTTGCTTCCTTATCCTGCCGGATTCATCATCTTTTATTTATTTAATTATTTATCTATTTTTATTAAATCATAATTGTGTACATTGGTGCAATCATGGGGCACAATGTGCCGACTTCATATACAATCTGAAATATTTTCATTGAACTATTTAACATAGCCATCATGGCCTTTTAATTACTGTATGAAGACATTTATATTCTGCATTTAGTAATTTTCACTTGTACCCTTCTAAGATGCACCATAAGTGTGATCCCACCAATCACCCTTCCTCCACCCATCCTCTACCCTCCCTACCCCTTCCTTACCCCTTACCCCATTTCTTGTGCTATAATTGGGTTTTAGCCTTCATATGAAAGCTATAGATTAGCTTCATTGTAGGGCTAAGTACATTGGATACTTTTTCTTCCATTCTTGAGATACTTTGAAGAAGTATCTAACAAGAATATGTTCCAGCTACATCCATGTACACATGAAAGAGGTAAAGTCTCCATCTTTCTTTAAGGCTGCATAGTATTCCATAGTATACATGTACCACAATTTATTAATCCATTTGTGGGTCAATGGGCACTTGGGCTTCTTCCATGACTTAAAAATTATGAATTGGGCTGCAATAAACATTCTGGTACAGATATCTTTATTGTGATGTGATTTTTGGTCTTCTGGCTATATACCTAGTAAAGGAATTATAGGATCAAATGGCAGATCTACTTCTAGATCTCTAAGTATTCTCCAAACATCCTTCCAAAAGGAATATATTAGTTTGCATTCCCACTAGCAATGTAGAAGTGTTCCCTTTTCTCCACATCCACGCCAGCATCTCTGGTTTTGGGTATTTGTTATGAGGAATAATCTTACTGGAGTTAGATTATATCTGAAGTAGTTTTGATTTGAATTTCTCTGATGATTAGGATGATGAGCATTTTTTTCATGTGCTTGTAGGCCATGTGCCTGTCTTCTTTAGAGAAGTTTCTCTTCAAGTCCTTTACCCACCCTGAGATGGGATCACTTGTTCTTTTGTTGCTAATACGTTTGAGTTCTCTGTGAATTCTGGTTATTAAACCTGTGTTGAAGGCATTACCTGCAAATATTTTCTCCCATTCTGAGGGCTGTCTGCCTGCTACACTTAATGTGTTCTTAGCAGTGCAGAAGCTTTTTAGTTTGATCAGGTCACAATAGTGTATTTTTGACATTTGCTTCATAGAATGTGTTGGGTAATATTCCATCTTTTTCTATATTTTGGAAAAAGTTGAGTAATATAGGTACTAGTTCCTCTTTAAAGGTTTGGTAGAATTCTGACGTGAAACCTTCTGGTCCTGGGCTCTTCTTATAAGGGAGATTTTGTATAGTTGATGCTATTTCAGAACTTGATATTAGCCTGTTCAACATTTCCATTTCATTCTGGGTAAGTTTAGGAAGGTGGCGTGCATCCAAGTATTGGTCAATTTCCTTCAGATTTTCATATTTCTGAGAGTAAAGATTCTTGTAGTATTCGTTAAGGATTTTTTGAATTTCTAAGGGGTCTGTTGTTATTTCATTTTTACCATTTCTGATTGATGAAATTAGAGATTTTACTCTTTTTTTCTGATTAGGTTAGTCAAAGGTAGGTAGTTTATCTATTTTATTGAACTTTTCAATGAACCAACTTTTAGATTTATTGGTTTGTTGTATAATTCTTTTGTTTTCAATTTCATTTAATTCTGCCCTGATTTTGGTTATTTCTTTTCTTCTTGGGGTTGGAATGTTCTTCCTTTTCCAGTTGCTTGAGGTGTCCCATTAAGTTCTTAACTTTCTCTTTCCGTTTTCTTGAGGAAGGCTTCAAGTGCTATAAATTTCCCTCTTAGGACTGCCTTTGCAGTATCCCAGAGATTCTGATAATTCATATCTTCATTGTCATTTTGTTCCAAGAATTTGGTGATTTCCTTCTTAATCTTGTCTATGACCCACCTATCATTCAGCATAAGATAATTTAGCTTCCATGTTTTTGTTCGAGTATGCAGATTCCTGTTATTATTGAGTTCAACTTTTATTCCATGGTGGTCCGAGAAGATGTAAAGAATAGTTTGTGTTCCTTTAATATTGCTGAGGTTAGATTTGTGACCTAAGATGTGATCTATTTTGGAGTATGTTCCATGGGCTAATGAGAAAAACGTGTATTCAATTTTATTAGAATGAAATGTTCTGTAGATGTCTGTTATATCCAGTTGTTGAATGGTTAAGTTTAAGTCTAAAATTTCTTTAGTTAGCTTCTAAATGGAGGATCTATCCAACACTGCTAAAGGAGTATTAAAATCTCCAAATACTATAGAACTGGAGGAAATAAAGTTACTCATGTCTATTAGAGTTTTTCTTATAAATTGAGGTGCATTCTGGTTGGGTGCATAAATATTGATAATTGAAATCTCATCATATTGAGTATTACCTTTAACAAATATGAAATGACCATCTTTATCTTTCCTTATTTTGGTTGGTTTAAAGCCTATTGTATCTGTGAATAAGCCTGCAACATCTGCTTTTTCTGTTTTCCATTTTCCTGGAATATAGATAACCATCTCTTCACCTTGAGACTAAATTTGCCTTTTAAGGTAAGGTGAGATTCTTGTATGCAACAGATATCTGGCCTGAGTTTTTGTATCCAGTCAGCCAACCTATGCCTCTTTAGAGGGCAATTTAAGCCATTCACATTAATAAAACATATTGATAAATCTGTAGACAATCTAGTGGACATTTTTAATCCTTTCATCACTGTGGAAGTTTGAATTTGATGAGAAGTTTCTGGGTGAGAAAACTTTTATTGTGGAGGATTACATTGGTTATTATGGAGGATAGGTTTGAGAATATCCTGGAGAGCTTGTTTAGTTATAGCAAATTTCTTCAGCATGTGGATGTCATTAAAGTATTTAATTTCTCCATAATAGATGAAACTCAGTTTAGTTGGGTACAGGATCCTGGGTTGAAAGTTATTTTGTTTTAGGAGATTCAAAGTCAATGACCATTCTCTTCTAGCTTGAAATGTTTGATCAGAGAGATCTGCAGTTATTCTAATATTCTTCCCCTTGTTGGTAATAGACTTCTTGGACCTGGTTACTTTCAGAATTTTCTCCTTCATATTAACTTTAGTGAACTTAATTATGATGTACCTTGGGGATGTCTTATTAAGGTTGAGTCATGCTGGGGTTCTGAAACTGTCTGCTATCTGAATTTCAGAATCTCTTGGCATGTCTGGAAAGTTCTCTTTCATAATCTCATAAAGAAGAGACTCTGTGCCTTGTGA
>CAUYON010057631.1:0-45938 GCA_963573935.1 Arctocebus calabarensis
GTAACTGCTGTGGCCGGCCACTCCCAATCCTTCACTCACTCCCAGGCTGGTCTGGAGGGAGGGGCTGCAACCTCTGGGAGAGGAGGGAGGAACCCCATGGTGAGGGAGGAAGTGTCGGAGCCCTGGGAGTGGCACAAGGGGGCTGGTCTTAGGGGTCAGCTCTGGGCAGGGCTCTCCCCCATCTTCCCTTCATCCTTCTCTTCTCTCCCTCCCGCTGTCTCTCCCATCCTACCTTGGGCTCACGAGTGACCCAAGGCAGCCAGCCTCTCAGTGCTTCAGTCTCCCATTAGTACAGCAACAGGGGTACTGGTGCAGGGGACCCTAGAAGCATTCCTCAGGCCTTGGTGCTCCAAGCTCTTTTATCTTCTTTCTTGGGTTCTTGTCAGTTGTTTTAAAAATAAGCATTTCCTCTCTTTCTCTCCTCTTTCCCCTTTTCTCCCCCCCCCTCTTTCCGTCTCTTTCTTTCCCTCTCTCTCTCTTTTTTCCCTCCTTAGTGCTGCTCTGTAGCATCCCCCACCAATAAAGACCTTTCCTACAAAAATAAATAAATAAATAAGCATTTCCTATCCCAAGCCTTTCAGCAGCTACTGAACTAACTGTCACCAGGTACCTTCCAGCCAGGGAACTGGGAGGCTGGTCTCTGTCCCTTTCAAGTCTCACAGCCCTTGCCTTGCTTTCCCTCTGCAGGAGCAAGTCTCAGTCTGAGATGAGCCTGGAGGGCTTCTCTGAGGGGCGGCTGCTGTCCCCAGTGGCTGCTGCAGCAGCAGCCCGCCAGGACCCTGTAGAGCTGCTGCTGCTGTCCACCCAGGAGCGGCTGGCGGCAGAGCTACAAGCACGCCGGGCACCACTGGCCACCATGGAGAGCCTCTCAGACACCGAGTCATTGTACAGTTTTGACTCCCGCCGCTCTTCAGGCTTCCGCAGCATCCGTGGCTCACCTAGCCTTCACGCCGTGCTGGAGCGTGATGAGGGCCACCTCTTCTACATCGACCCTGCCATCCCTGAGGAAAACCCATCCCTGAGTTCACGCACCGAGCTGCTGGCAGCTGATAGCCTGTCCAAGCACTCACAGGACACGCAGCCCCTGGAGGCAGCCCTGGGCAGCGGGGGCATCACTCCTGAGCGGCCCCCCAGTGCGGCCAATGAGGAGGAGGAAGAGGTGGGGGGTGGGGGTGGGGGTGTGGCCCCCTGTGGGGAGCTGGCGCTGCACAATGGGCGCCTGGGGGACTCGCCCAGCCCTCAGGTGCTAGAATTTGCAGAGTTCATCGACAGCCTCTTCAACCTGGACAGCAAGAGCAGCTCCTTCCAGGACCTCTACTGCATGGTGGTGCCTGAGAGCCCCACCAGTGACTACACTGAGGGCCCCAAGTCTCCCAGCCAGCAAGAGATACTGCTGCGTGCCCAGTTCGAGCCCAACCTGGTGCCCAAACCCCCACGGCTCTTTGCTGGCTCAGCTGACCCCTCCTCGGGCATCTCACTGTCTCCCTCTTTCCCACTGAGTTCCTCGGGTGAGCTCATGGACCTGACGCCCACGGGCCTCAGCAGCCAGGAGTGCCTGGCAGCAGACAAGGTCCGGACTTCTACCCCCACCGGCTGCGGGGCCAGCCCTGCCAAGCAGGATGAGCTGGTCATCTCAGCACGCTAGCACCCCGGCAGTGCTGCCAGCTGCCAGACCGGAGCAGGTGGCCCTGTGGGCACCGAGTGGCTGCCTCCCGCAAGGCAGCTTTGAGGAGAGGCCCCAGGGGCCAGTTTAGCCTCAGGCATGAGGCACTGCTGCTGAACTGGGGGTCCGTATCCCTACCTCAGCTTTGGACCCCCAAAGCCAAGGCAGCTGGGATCTGGCCCCCCAGATGGGGAGAGATGGGAAGGGCATGGAGCAGAGAGGAGCCTGGGGGCTGCAAGCAGACCACATTCAGTCCTCTCGGCCTGACTGCCCTCCACAGGGGCATCCTGGCACCCCTTGTTCTTGATAGGCAGTGGGCAAGCTGGTTCCCCACCACTGCCTCCTGCTGCTCTCCCGGGCCGAGATGGAGAACAGCCCTCTTCCCGCATATCTCATGTGGTCCAGGCTGGCATCTGCCCTGGCCACCCCCCAGATCTGGTGCCTGCTGGCCAGCCCCCTGGGGTGACCTTCCCACCACCACGGTGGCCTGCAGTGCTGTATATGTTTACAGAAGCTGCTGGGCTTGGCTCAGGATATGTCCTGGACTTGCAAGTCCCTAGTCCTGCCCAATCACATGTTCAGTAGCCCCCTCTGAGTGAGGCCCAAGGCAGCCAAGGGGTTTGGAGGAAGGTGGGGTTAGGACCGCCCTTCCTCTGCTTGGTGGCTCTTGTGCTAACCCCTGTGTTGATGGGCCCTGGTCCCCGGGCCTGCCCCACTTGCCTGCTGCTTCCTGGCTTCCTGACTTCACCTGCCCCCAGGGATTCTGAAGGGTGATGGCACTTCTCTAACCACCCCTGGCTGCGGAATCAGAGCCCTGGCAGGGAAATAGGCACCTGAAGCCTCCTTCCTCCAGGAGCCCCATCTCCTTTATGTCACCCCTGCCATGCCTAGGCAGCTCTGGGCCCTGGAATCTGATACCAACATCCCACTGCCCCCTCAGCCTTCCCTCCTCCCTAGCCTGGACTCCCTCCTGGGAACCAGGCCTTCCTCCCTTCCCCAATGGCCTGATGGCAGGAAGGTGGGGCCCAGAGTGGGGTATTGTGGGACTTGGCTGGAGACCCTCTGCCCACTCTCCAGGGGAGCAGCCAGGAGGGCCAGGAAATTGGGGGCTGTTCTAGGGTAGCATGAGGCTCCTTCCCTGCTGGGTTTGGGAAACAGCTGGGGAGGTGGAGACCCAACCTTTCCCCAGAGATGCGGGGAGAGGTTGTGCATGCTAGTGTTGGGCGTGTGTGTGCATGTGCATGAGTGTGCACCATTCCTGAGGAAGAGGTGCTGGGGGCCACCCGCCCTGCCTGCCCTGCCTGCTACCTCTCCCAGCCTGCCCAGAAAACAGTCAGCAAGCGCCATGGGGCCTGTGTAGTGGGCCCTCAGGACAAACTCTGCTTCAGACACCATCTGTTCCCCTTGCGCCTGCTGCTCTGACCCCTGGTTTGGAAAACTGGTATGTGCCAAGGCTCTGACTGCACGGCTGATTGCCTGCTTGTGCCTTGTCTCTTTGGAGGATGGTCCCTCCCACTCCAGCCCTGCCCACTACCTCCTGAGTGATCAAGACCCCCATCCCATTATCACTGGTATCTGGGCCTGGCCCTGCCCCCTCTCCGGTCCCCATGGGACTGACCTGGATGGCTGCCCTGGGAACACCTCCCCACCTGACAGAGGGGACAGAGACCTGGGAGCTGGGCCTCCCTTCATTCTCTGGGACTCGCATCCTCACTAGACTGGGACACCTGCCCCTGCCGAGCACAGAAGCAAGACGACATCAGTGGCCCTTAGAGTTTAAAAAACCAGACAAAATCTTAAGTCAGAGGAAAGTTCAAACAAACACCCCGGCCAGTCGCAGGGAGACACTTGAAGTCTGGCCTTTTATTTCTCTTCTGCCAGGGTGGGTCCTGGGATCTCTACGGTGGGTGTATTGCCCACCCTTGCCCAGGACTGAGCCATCAGGGACAGACCCCCCCAGCCCCAAGGCTGCAGCCACACGGTGTTTCAGGCTTGGGGCTGGGGCAGGCTTGGACTCAGCCCTGGACACCCAGGGGTGACCTGCCCCCCACCAGCCCCTGCAGGATGGGCCTGCTGCACAGCTCCCCTTCTGTCCCACACCACACTTGGGGGGTCTGAGCCACCCCCCTCAGCCCAGCCCAACCTAGCTCAGCTCAGCTCAGACCGACTCCACTCCGTCCCCCAGACCTGCAGCACAAGCTCTCCAGCGTGCGCTGGCCTGTCCTCCCAGGGGCCTGGGCGACTCCATATGCAATCGGTAGTGAGCATCCGGGCCCACAGACCTTCGTGCACTCTCTATGTGCCAGTCTCCCGTGACTTTTTTTGTACTTAATGTATGAAAGATCCAAACTAATATTGCTGTAAAAATGAGAGACAAATTAATATAGCTTATTCTATAAATATATCTGTATATAAAGGTTTCTGTATATTGTATAGAGCTGTGTATAAACTGGATGTAGAAGCACGATGGCCGCTTTGAATGACCTCTCTTCCCATCGGTTAGGGACTTGGGAGTTTAAAATCAAAACAGAGTTGGGGGAAAGGACTTCTGTGACTGTTCTCTGGGTGAACCAGAAGGGAGAAACAGGTACTTTGGGACCAGAGCCTGTACTCTATTTTTTTTGAGACAGAGTCTCACTTTGTTACCGTCAGTAGTGTGCTATGGTGTCTTAGCTCACAGCAACCTCAAACTTTGGGGCTCAAGCGATCCTCTTGCCTCAGCCTTCCAAGTAGCTGGGCCTACAAGCACCTGCCACAACACCCAGCTATTTTTAGAGATGAGGTCTCACTCTGGCTCAGGCTGGTCTCGCACCTGTGAGGTCAGGCAATCCACCTGCCTCAGACTCAGAGGGCCGGGATTATAGATGTGAGCTACTGTGCCTGGCCAACCAGAGCCTGTTCTGATGTGGTTGTGTTTGGGTGGCTTAGGTACAGCCCAGCCTGAGGCTGAGTGTTAGCTGGGTTGGATCCAGGTTTCTCAAGAATTCACTGTGTCCATGACTCACCTGGGGGCTCTTATTACAATGCAGATGCAGGCTTGGTGGGGCTGGGTTGAGGCCAAGAGTCTGCATTTCTTTTCTTTCTTTCTTTCTTTTTTTTTTTTTTTTTGAGACAGAGCCTTAAGCTGTCACCCTGAATAGAGTGCTGTGGCATCACAGCTTACTGCAACCTCCAATTCCTGGGCTCAAGTGAGTCTCCTGCCCCCGCCTCCCAAGTAGCTGGGACTACAGGTGCCCGCCATAACGCCTGGCCATTTTTTGGTTGCAGCTGTCATTGTTGGCAGGCCCGGGCTGGATTCGAACCTGCCAGCTCAGGTGTACAGGGCTGGCGCCTTAGTCCGTTGAGCCACAGGCACCGAGCCTCTTTTTTTTTTTTTTTCTTTTTAAAGATGGCTCTGTCACCTGGGCTGGAGTGTAGTGACATCATCATAGCTCACTCCAACCTCAAACTCCCAAGCTCAAGTTGTCCTTAGCTATCCATGTAGCTGGGACTACAGGAGTTCACAACCACACCCAGATAATCTTTCTGTTTTTAGTAGAGACGAGGACTTGATCTTGCTCAAGCTGGTCTTGAACTCCTGGCCTCAAACTATCCTCCCACCTCAGCCTCCCAGAGTGCTAAGATTACAGACATGAGCCACCGGGTCCGACCACGAATCATGGCCAGTGATGGGGTCAAGACCATGCTTTGAGTTGCAGTTGGGGAGTAGAAGACTCTCAGAGCCCAATGTGCATAACAGCAGCCACTGTGAAGTCCTGCCCTCATAAGAGATGTACCAGAGGGTGTGTGTTCACCACATCATCACAGCCCTAAGAGCTATATAGTTTGTTAAGACTCATTTTCCCCCCTGAAAGGTCTGAGGCTCAGAGAGGGTAGGCTGCCCAAGACTGTAGAGCCAGAGTTTGGGGTGCCAGGTAGGTCTAACCATGCCCAGAGCAGCCTGTAGGTAGGGCAGGCTGGGTGGAGGATCTCAGCAAGATAGCCCTGAAATTCAGGGGCCACTATAAGTCCTTGCTGAGGACTTGCCTAGGAGGGCACAGAATATGTGGCCAGCCCAGGGCATCCTAGGGTCCCCAGCCCAGCTTGCCTCCAGGGCAGGGAGGCCTGGGGAGTGGTGGGAAGGACCAGGGTGGGCAGGTAGGCAGCAGGTGCCCTGCCTGGGCCCACCCCCTCTGTGCAGCAGGTGGCGCTGTTCCTCCAGGCAACCCCTCCTTGGCAGCTGAGTCCGGTCTTGAAGCTGATTCCATCAAATGTAACTGATCTTCCCCTTCCCCAGCCTGCCTGCCCCATGAAGTCTAGAGTGGCTCTACTTGGTGAGGAGTTGGGGAGGGTGTTAGAAGTGAGTTCTCGGCTCGGCGCCTGTGGCTCAATGGGCTAAAGCGCCAGCCACGTACACCTGAGCTGGAGGGTTCGAATCCAGCCCAGTATGCCAAACAACAATGATGGCTACAGCCAAAAAAAAAAAAAGAAGTGAGTTCTCAGCCTCACAGCCTGTCTTCACTCACAGTCTCTGAAGAAGAGGAAACCGAGGCCAGGTAAGGATAGAGAACTGCTGAAAGTGACACAGACCAGGGACCAGGATCTGTGCTTCCTGGCCACCCTCACGCAGTGGTTTTCAGAAGTTCTTCCCACCATGTGGTTTCACTGGTCTAGAAATTATCCTGTCCAGTTAGTGCAGCAGAAGCGGGAGGGTTCTGCGCCTGCCCAGGGGTGGGACCCTCACGAGGTGCTGGACAGGGCTGAAATGGCACTCTGACTTCAGGGCCCCACTCAGGACCAGGGTTAGGAGTGGGGGGTCGTCTCCTGTCGCATCCTGTGTCTGAGCTCCTGCAGTCTGGGAGAGAGGTCTGTGCTGAAGGTGGCTGGCTGCCAGGTAGGCCCTTGCACCCCAGGCCAGGGAAACGGTATGCTGGCCTCTCTGGCTGCTTGGGTTCACGCTCACCCCTCTTTGGGTCTTCCTGTCTTCCTCTGCAAAATGGGCCAGTGTTGGGGTTATATGGGCCCACAGAAGGCCAGAAGTCCTGGGGTGGGGAGGCCAGGGTTCCACCTCCTCCTGGGCTGGCCTCTATGGCCCTTACTCATTAACCCTCAGGTCCCTGAGCCCCTCTCCCCAGTGCCGCCCTCTGTCCCCCACCTCCTCCTGGCCCGCTGCCACTCTGAGGCCAGCAAGGGCTGCTGGGAACTGAACAGAGGTGAAAAGAACAACATTCACTAGTCACTTCCCTGCATTGCATCTATATTGGGGCGGGGGACAATGGGCTGTTTCACAGGTGGGGCCTCCAAAGAGAGAGGGCAGGTCTGAGAACAGGCTGAGCTGGCCATAAGAGACTATAACCATGTCTGCTGGTCTAGGCTAAAGTCGTGACCCCTCACTCATTGTGGCTTGGTGGGGGAAGCTGGGGTGCAGTAGATGTTCATCTTCATGGATGGGAGCACTCCAGACCCCTGTATGCAGCCCCCTTCACCAGCCCCACCACTGCCCTAGCCCTGCCGTGCTTGGGCCCTAACCTCATTATGTAGCTAGTGGGCAGCCTCGATTCCTGTCTCAGACTTTGCTCTGGGTAGTTTCAGCCACCTCTTCCTCCTGTCCAGAGATGAAACCCTTGGGGACAGTTACTTCTTTGCTCGGTGACCTAGTAGAATCACTCCTATGGGATTAACAGGAGGCTCCATCCAACTTTAAGGCTACCCCAGTGACTGTCCTCTTAATAGATTATAATATGATGGAGTTGGGATGTTCAGGACAAAATATATGCCTTCCCTTCCACCCTAGCCCTTGATGAGCAGGACAAGAATGGTGTTAGGTCCTTTGATGGCCCTCAGATGGTGGATGTGAAGGCACTGTGTGGGACGTGGAGGAAAGACCTGTGAGCAGTGCAGGCCTGGAGAGAAGCTAGTCTTCCAGCTGGTCTGAGAAAACTCATAAAATAAATTCACTTCAAAAGATCAAATGATGTAGGTGGGTGTCTACTTTGTCCACAGGCAGGCCTGACCCTAGTGGAAGGAGGGAGCAGAATGGAGAATAACAATTGTCTTAAGGGAGTCTGCAGAGGGAGAGAAACCTCTGGGGTGTATCAGCTGGGGAAGAATAGGCATCTCAGTGTAGACCCTCTCCCCCCTCTCTGCCCATCCCCTGCAAGGGTGAGGGGGGAACATGGTCAGTGCACACAGCTGGGGCCGCCAGCAAAATCCCATCCTATATATCTAAGAGCAACAGCTCTGAGAGCGGTCCCCAGAGAGACAAAACCTCATTGTGAGGTACCCGCCAGCCTGAGCACTCCCTCCCCCAACCCCAGAACTGTTGTGGCATTGACCCTCCTCGGCCATGGCAGGCCTGCTGACTGGGCCACATCTGGGGCTCAGGCACCAGCTGCCCTTCCCCCATGGTTGGCCACTGAGGGGCTGAGAAGGAGGCTGGGGGTGGAACCAGCTTTGAGGGCTCTCTCTCCCATCTCTACCTTCCTCTGGGGGCCACTGCAAGAAGAGTTGAGAGTTCTAGGATGGCTAGGTTGTCATCTTGATCTTCTAGCAAGTCTCCCACCTCTCTGGGTCTCAGTTTTGTCGCTTGCCAAACAGTGATGGGGTGGTATAGGTTCTTCCAACTCCAACTCACGGTGTTGAAGGGTCCTAAGAGGCTTTGTTCAAATTGAGCAGCTCCATAGTGGGATGATTCTTTGGGTCTGGTAGTCCAGAATTCTCTGCTCCCTAGGTTTCTTTTTTCTTTCTTTCTTTCTTTTTTTTTTTTGTAGAGACAGAGTTTCACTTTATCACCCACAGTAGAGTGCTGTGGCATCACCCAGCTCACAGCAGCCTCCAACTCCTGGGCTTAGGCGATTTCTCTTGCTTCAGCCTCCCAAGTAGCTGGGAATACAGGCACCTGCCACAACACCTGGCTATTTGTTTGTTGCAGTTTGGCGGGGGTGGGTTTGAACCCACAACACTCATTATATGGGGCCAGCACCCTAGCCACTGAGCCACAGGCGCCGCCCACGTTCCCTAGGTTTCAAAGGGCCAATATTCTCTAGTTTCAAGATGCCATGATCCATTCATTCCACACACATTTATTGAGCACCTACTGTGTGCCAGGTAAAGTTCTTGGCGTTGAAGCTAGAGCAGTGACTAAGACAGAAAAATCTCTTGCCCTCCTATGGTTTCCATTCTAGAGCAAGAAGGCTAGTACTTGAAACAAAGTAAATACCTGTCATGTGGTACCCAGGTAGGACCAGGCACTGTGGCTCACACCTGTACTCCTAGAACTCTGGGAGACTGAGATTGCTTGGTCTTGGGAGTCTAGAACTAGACTCCAGCGACCCTGTTGCGCTGATTGCTCAAGCAATCTTCACACCTTGGCCTGGAATTACAAGCATGAGCCACCATGACAGGCCTAAATTAGAACTAATTAAAATTAAATAAAAGGGTCCAGGCATGGTGGCTCATACCAGTAATCCCAGCACTCTGGGAGGCTGAGGCAGGTGGATCTCTTGAGCTCACAAGTTCAAGGCCAGCCTGAGCAAGTGCCAGACCCCCTCTCTAAAAATAGCTGGATATTGTGGTGGGCACCTGTAGTCCCAGCTACTCAGAAGGCTGAGGCAAGAGGATCGCTTGAACCCGAGAGTTTGAGGTTGCTGTGAGCTATGACACTACTGCACTCTATTGGGGGCAAGAAAGTGAGACTCTGTCTCAGAAAAAAAAAAAAAAAAGAAATCGACAAGCCCTTTCCTCCATCTCAGTAACCCCATTTCAGGGGCTCACTTATGGCTGGCTACCATAGTGGACAACACATAGAACATCTCCGCCATCATATAAAGTTCTACAGGACAGCACATTCTCAGACAGCACTTAACCGCATTAAACCTAAGTTTCCTTGTCTGTAAAATGAAGATAATAATAGTAGCTCCTTGGGAGAGTGTTAAATGAGACAGTGCCTATAAAGTGCTTAGTGCCGACCTGGCACATAACACATGCTCATTAAACGCAGGTTTTATCACTGCTGAGATAGAGGAATGGGGGATGTCTCTGCGGTTTGGGTTCAGAATCCCGGGAGGCCAAGGACTGTTGGGACAGGGTGTGGCCTCTGACCTCAGCCCCATCCAGCCCACAGCGACCCTGACCCCGCCTCCCAGGCTGGGATCCCTGAGCTAGTCTGGCCGCCCGGGACTAACCCGGCGCCCAGCGTAGCCCGGAGGAGCCGCGCGAGACCTGCCCACTGCGAGCCGGCAGGGGGCGCTAGGCGCAGCGGGCGGGGCGCTCGGGGCGAGCGGGGGCCGGGCCAGAGCTGCGTGGGGGGCAAGAGCGGCTGCGGACCGGGCGGGACCGTAGCCGGAGCGGAGCCGGGACTGTCGCTCGGGCCGCGCCGGCTATGCCGCGCCCCCGGGCCGGGCTGTAGCGGGGCCGCGGCCGGAGTGCGCGCCGGGCAGGCCGGATATGGAGGTGGTGGACGAGACCGAGGCGCTGCAGCGCTTCTTCGAAGGTAAGAGACCACGGGCGGCGACCCTGTTGCGCTGGGAACTCCCAGCCGATCTCCCGGGGCTGGGACCCTTTCTGTGTTTCCATTACGCTGGGACCCCCAGAGCCTGCTCTGGCTGGGGCCCTCCTCTGTCTGGGCTGGCACCAGCTTGCTGTGCTTGGCTCCTAGGATCTGGAGTCTGCCCGAGGCTGCTGCCCACCACCACTGAAGTTGGGTGTCCCCTCCTTGCCCCGCATCTCGAAGCTTCCTTGAGGCTGTGCCCCTTTCAGGTTCATACCTCCCTGAGTTCTCCAAGACCTGGAGTCTTCCTTAAATTGTGACTCCCCAGCCCCCAGAACACTTCCCTAGTCTGAGGACCCTCTACAGTATTTCCCTGGAACTCCCTGCAGGCCAAAACCCACCCCTACCAGACCTTCTAGGATCTTCTATCTCTCTTGAGGCTGGCACCTTGTCTGCCCCCCACAGTGTGACTGCCCCCATCCCTTCTAGAGACCAAAACCCTCTACCTGACTTTCAGGTTGATACCCTCCTAACTGGGCCTTAGTCCTAGTAGCTGGACCTCCAGGAGACTAGGGCTCCGTTTGAGACTGGGACACCTTTCTCCTCTCACCTCTCCCTAGGTGAGACTGTCACCTGCCTTTCAAAATGCTGCCCCCTCTCCCAAGGCTGAAATCACGCATGAAGCAGCCACTCCTCCCCAACTTGGGGCTGGGACTGCCCTCCTTAGCACACTGTCCTGACTGGAACCTTCTTGAAGCTGGCATCCCTGTCAGCCCCCCTCTGCTCTCTGAGACCCTCCCAGTGCTGGGAACCACAACCCACTAATCCTGTTATGTTCCCCCACACCTGTCCCTGGAGTTATGTCTCCTCTGACCTTGTCCCTCATCTCACCTCCCCTTGATCCTGAAAGAACCCTTCTTGGGGTGGGATCTATGCACACCCTACAATATTTTCTTCCACCTCACCCCCAAATTGGTCTCAGAGGTCTACTTCTACATCTCACCAGTCCCCCCCCTTTTCCTGAGCAGCCCCCTGCCCCTCCTCCAGGGCTGCCCTTTCTCCCTGAATGCTGGATTCTGGAAGGATGGGACAGGGTGTGGGAGGGGAAGAGGGAGGGGAGGTGCAAGCTGATGTCTCCCAGCCCACTCTGCTTCTCAGAACCACCCTATAACATCTAGCTAGACTCTATAGCCCCTTTTGTGCCCCTCTCTACCAACTTGGTGGGGCCCAGCCCCTGTCCCCCTCCCAGTCCCTAAGCCACACCCTGCTCCTCAGAGCATTCAGAACCTTTCATAAGTGTGGATCCAAGTTTCAAGCCCAGTTTCCAGATCCCTTTGGAGCTCTGTGGAGGACATAGAAAGGCCTTTCTCTGCCTCAGTTTCTCTCTCCATGATTTGGTGGGGTAGGAACACTTGTCTGCTCCTGCTTGCTGAGTAACCCAGGGAACAGCATCCCTAAGCCCCAGGCCAGCCCACTCCAGGATTCTGGACACCCAAAAAAACCCAGGCCCTAAGACACTGCTTGGGCTGGATCAAATGGTTGATCCTGAGACAACCCCCATCAGTCCCAGGGGCTCCTATTTTCCCCAGACACTCTTTATCCTTTAGGAGCTCTCAAGGGGTCTTATGAGGCTTGGGACCCCCAGGAAAGAGGTGAGGAGACACTGTTTTGGGGTGCTCAAGCCTGTTAGGTACCTGGATGAACCGTAGGCCAGGCTGCCCTGATTCCTAAGGTCCAGGGAAGAGGGGTGGGCCTGGCTGGCCTGGGCTCCCTCCCTGCCTTCTGAGCCAAACCTTCCCTCTTGGCTATTGGTGGGGGGTGCTGTAGGAGCTGACGCCACAGCTCAGCCATGCAGCCTGGCGGGGAGGCTGTGCTGCTCCCTCCAGAGAGATAAGAGGAGACTCAAGAATGTCTGTGGGGAGCTGGGGCGGGAGTGGGCTGCCCGCCCGGGAAGGCCAGGCTGGGGCAGTGCTCCCAGAGCCTGCAATGGGGGAAGGTGTGGGTGGGCGATAGAGTGTGGGGGACCCTGTGTGGGTGTGAGGGAGCACCTGGGAGCCATAAGACCTGGTATGCTCTTGAGTGTAAGTGTGCCAGCACGAGGGAGTGGGAAGCTGTGCTCTCCTGCCTGTGGATAAATCACTCCTGAGTGTGTGGGCACAATGTGGGCTCTCATGCTCAGGGTGGGGAACACCCGCATTCTCATTCTGGTCCCTACTTGGCCATGGTCCCTCCCTCTGGACAGTGGGTGGAAGGGTCTGTGCTTTGGCTGTGGGCTGGGAGACTGGGCAAGGGGTTTAGCTGAAGGGCAAGCAGCCCTCCAAGACCCTTCACCTGACTTGGTGCCCCCTCCCTAGGCACAGACGTAGGTCTTGGGTCCTGCCCTATGCTGGTGGTGGGCTGGGGGCTAAGGCGCTTTGGGCCTCGGGTGGGAGGCCGGGACAGGGCGGCCCCCTCGAGGCTGGTACAGCCGGGCCCCCGTGACTGCCTGGCTAATCCCCTGGAGAGAGGCAAGGCAGCCCAGATCGGCGGGCACAGGGCCTGCAGAGAGAGGACCTACCGGGCAGGATGCACTGGCTCTCAGCAGGTAACCAGATCACAGTGGGGTATACGTCTCATCACCCGATTGGCTGAGGCCTCTGACTCCCAGAGCCAAGTTAGGGATGGTGTGGGCAGCATCTGAGGATCCTCCCAGGATCCATGAGGTTCTGGTGAGGGCTTAGCCACTGAGAACGGGGTGACCCTGTGTGTACCCCCATAGACACCCCAGAGAGCCTTTACCCTCTTTGGGTCATTTTTCATCACCAGCCAGAGGGAGTGGCATTTCCATGATGCCTTCAGTTCTGAAGAGCCTCACCTCCCCGCCCTGGGATAATTTAGAGTATGAACAGCTGAGCCTTGAAGAGGTGGTGCTGGCCCTGATTCTAGGGGCACATGAGGCTCAAGTGAACGTCAGTGCCCTCAGAAAGCAAGTGGGTGTGGAGGGAAGTGGGCTTCCAGCAGGTGCTGGAAAGGCCATTGAGAGTCTGGGGGGCTTCTATCTGGCTTCTAGAGCCTCCCACCAGAGTTGGAGTGGGAGACCTGGGATCTTGCACCTTATGAACCTGATGGGTGGCCTGGCCTGGTGACTTTCTTCTCTGGCCTCATTCCCCCTCCCAGGGTATGCAGGTGAGTTGGACCAGAGCAGGGGGCTTCCAGTGTGACTTTTTTTAGTCATCAGTCAAACAAAGCCAAACTCATGGACAAAATGGGGCTGGGCTCCCCACAGTCCCCAGAGAGCCAGGATCCTAGTTTGAAAGCTGCCCTTCTCCTAGCTGTGGGGTGGGTGAGTAGAATGGGCACTGGTTGAGGCGCCAAGAGAAGGGAGTGAGTTGGTCAAAGATGGCCAGAATGGGCACCCAGCCCCCAGCTCTATGTTCTGCCATGGGGCTTTGGGGCAGGGATGGGGGGCCACCTGTCAGGGACAAGCATCACTGCCTTGAAAGGGCAGGAGGAGGCTCAGAAACCAGCCTGAAGACTTAAGAGAGGACCCCCGCCAGGAGCCTGGGGATAAGCTGGGGTGTGAGATGGGGGTGGCTCTGTGCCCTGGCTCAGGCTGTCTGTCTGTGATACATGCAGAGGTGGCCAGGCACAGGGTTTGCTGAGCCTACCCCCAGGGAGATGAGGTGAGAACTGCTGCAGGACTCCTGTCCCAGCCCCAGTCCATGGAGCTGACTGCCAGAACTGCCCCGGGACCTGGGCCCAGGTGGGAGGGGAGATGATAGTGGGGGGTCTGACTCATATCATGTCCTGGACACTCAATGCAGGGCCACATGGCAGGGTCAGGCAGGAAGTGTGCTCAGGGTCAATGGAGACAACAATGGATCTGTGAACAGAGGTGGCAGAGTGGGGGTGAGCCCTGGGAAGCACCTCTCTGGGAGGCTTATGGTCAATGCAGGGGTGAGGAGTAGGCTGTTACCAACCCTCTGGCCTTTCCTGAGTCTGGGAGGAGTGCTAGACAAGAGTACCCCTTGGGGTCTTAAGCCCCAAGGAGGGATTGTGAGCACAGAATAGTCTCTTCCCTGGGGACTCGTCCCCCATTTCCCAAGGCCCTGTCCGCAGAGGCTGCTGGGTAACGGCCTAGCTGGGCTGCTGATTGGCTGCTGCCCTCGGACTTTGCTCTCCCTGATAAGGAACTAGGAGCAGAAATTATTAACTGAATCATTAACGGGGTGGCCCCGCCCTGCCTGGGTTGCCTGTCTTCTCTTGCTACCTTGTTCCTCCTCATGGCCTA
Organism: Arctocebus calabarensis; assembly: GCA_963573935.1. Lineage (NCBI taxonomy): Eukaryota > Metazoa > Chordata > Mammalia > Primates > Lorisidae > Arctocebus > Arctocebus calabarensis. The sequence goes on from CAUYON010057631.1 coordinate 14,401, forward strand.
GCGCCATCCTCTGGGCTTTAGTTTCTCTTATATCCTGGGTTGTGAAGATGGGGGCCTCCTCTCCCATCTCAAGATCTCCAGAGATGGGTATGAGTGGCCCGTGGAATGACATAAGGGTTGTGTGCTCACTGGGTGAGCAGCTGGGATCTGCTCTCAGTTCTGCTCTCTGTGCCTGCATCCTCTCATCTGTGAAATGGGAATGCATTTGTAATAATACCAGTGCCTCCCTCTCAGGGACCCTGCGGGGACAAGGGGAGTCAGTGCCTGTGCAGGGCCTGGCTGGGGAATGCACATGCCCTAGTGTCAGCCTTGATCAAGATGATTATCCTGTGGGTTTGCACAGCCCCATTCTATAGGCCCATCCTTGGCAGGTATCATGCACCCCTACCTTGAAGATTATTCATCCACAGTTAAGTCGACGCCCCCAAGCTTGGCCTAAGGCCTTGTGTTTGGTGCTGAGTGCTTTGGGGAAGCCCCTCACCCTCTCTGGGCTACTTATTCCAGAAATGAAGAGAAACCATCAGCCTTATTGAGCACCTTCTGTATGCAAGGCCCTGTGCCTTGGTAGCTCTGGTAGGATGCCTGGTCCTGATCCCTGGCATACCCAGTGGGCCTGCCCCACCCTCTGCAGCAGGCAAGGGGGAAGGGACTAGATCGTCCTTTGTCTTGCCTGCCACACCCAGGCCAGAGCTCTTTACATATGCTGTCACCCTGGGGTCCTGGGACATGGTGATAGGGTGGGCCGTGTCCCCTCATTTCTGAGAGGAGGTACTGGGGCAGGAGAAAGGTGATGTACCAGGCTTAAGCAGGGTGGCCACAGCAAAGTTGAGACAGGGTCCTGGGTCACAGTTGGATGCCAATTGAGAAGGGGGCTTCTCCTCCTTTCATGCTGAAGGTCTTGACCCACCCCTGATGGCCATGCTATGTGGTATCTGTCCAGCCCCTTGCCCTCTCTAGACCTCAGAGCTCTCTCTCAGATGGTCATAGTTGTGTGATATGATAGTTTGACCCCAAGAGAGCCAAGGCCTGGAGTGGGAGGAGAAGAAAGCAGAGCTTCTGAGTAGGGGGGGACAGTTGGGTCTAGAGACCCCGCTGGGCTGAATTACATACAGGGGCTCCAGGCCATCCTGTCTTCCCTCTGTCTCCAGGTCACATCAGTGAGGAAAGTTCTCCCTCCAGCCTGAGGCATAACAACAGCCTGTCTCTTCTCTGTGGGGTTGGGGACCCTGCCTCCCTCAGGGCCTCCCTCACTCCCCTCTGAACTCGCTTCTCTCTCCATGGTTCTCCCTTCTGCAGAGAGGGAAGTCCCCATTCCTTACTCTGGTAGCTTGGAGGCAGGTGCTGCCTTTTGTTGGGGATGTGGGCCTGTGACTCTTAAGTTCACTCAGTGGGGTCTGGCTCCAGCCGGAGCTGACGGGGCAGGTCTGACAGCTGCCTCGTGGGGAGAGGAATAGAAAGGAAGAAGAGGAGGTAGAAGCTCTTCCTGGGTGGCCCTCACCCCTGCCTATGAAGCTGTGCCCACTGGGAGGTGTGTGTGGTCTGGGTTTGCATTTGTATCCTGGCATGCAGGCCTGTGAGGTGTGTTGAGATGACTGTTGTGACTGTCCACAGGCATGCTCATGCCTCAGGGCCTATGCACCGGCTGTCCCCACCATGCAGAACCTTCCAAAATGTCTTTCATTTTACCCATCTGTCCTGTCATCTGTCTCTGCTCCCTAGGATGTGGGCAAGGGTTTGTCTGCATTGTTTACTGTTATATCCCCAAAGCCTAGCACTGTACCTTTCTGACACATAATAGGTACTCAAGAAATATTTGCTGAGTGAATGAAGGAGCCCATGCGGGGAATGCTGGTTTGCGTCCATGTGTGTGCCGCTGAGTGCATGTGTTAGTACTGTCCATGCCTGAGTAGGGGGCACACTGGTACATGGTCATGTGTGTGTCAGTGAGCACCTGACTCTGGGGTGTGTCCTTATGAACACACGAGTGTTGGAGTGTGGCTAGGGTATAAGCACAGCTGGGCATGGGCTACGCTGGTGAGACCTGCCCCCCCCACCTGCTGTACACCTTGTGGGAGAGGGTCAGGCACTGGATGGGAGCTAGATCAGCCTTGAGGAGTCAGGAGTGTAGCCCCCAGAGCAATGCAGAGATCCCGGGGAAGCAGGGTGGCGGTTCCTTAAGAACAGATCACAGCCACTGACCTCAGTTCTGTTGGGCCTGGCTTGGGAGCATCATGGGGCTGTAAGTTCAGCCTTGTGCTGGCCTGAGGACAGGGTGCCAGTTGTGTGGGGTCTAGGGAAAAACATAGCTATAGCCTAAGGGTGGGTAAAGATTCTGGGTCCTCCCTGAAGAGAGGGGTCTCTTCAGACAGGCTGTGGGGCTCTTCTGAATTTTTGATAAGAAGTGAGAGGGAATAAAGACAACCGTGGCTCAAATTTAAGGACCTGATGGACAGTGGTTCAGAGCCACGTTTTTGTCAGGTGTGGCTTTTGGGCCTGAGCTAACTGAGGATTTGAAACAGAGGCGAAAAGGTCGCTTCCACAATCAAGCATCTGACCTGAAGCCATTTCAACTGAGAAGGCTCTGGTCCTAAGTTGAAGCCTGAAGCTGGGACAGCTAGCTGTTATAGATCATGCTAATAAAGATAGAAAGTCCAAGCCAAAGGAGATGAGGGCTCACTATGCCTTGCCCCAACATGAACTGTTTTGGAGCATGTTGGTTATCTCAGGTGACATTGGTGGACAAGCCATAGCATTGGGGCCCTGTGTGACTGGGGGGGTCTGGGGAAGGGCTGGCAGCGAGGACTCACGACTGCAGAGGATGGCAGGGGCGAAGGTCTGGGGGCTGGACTGTGCCATGTACATGCAAGAATAATAATTAGTGCTGGTCATGCCTCAGAGGGACTTAGGAGAAGGTGTGGCGGCCCGCTCAGAGGCTGAAGAACAGACACGCAGTAAGGCATAGAGGCCCAGGGTGCCAGAGAACAGTCTGAGGCAGAGGTATGGGCAGGAAAGGAGATGGCAGTCCCAAGAGAGGTGGAAACAGCCATTAATGTTGGTTGAGGAGTGGCCTTCTTGGAGCCACCTGGTCCAAGGGTCATGACCACCCCATGATACAGGGATTCATGCTCCATTTGATAGAGAAGGAAGCTGAGGCTCAGGGAGGTTAGGGCACTTGCTGGGGCTCTCACAGTAATGGAGTGGAGGTCCATTAGAAGCCACAGGGCTCTCTTAGGGCACTGTGGGCAGCCCCCCGCCACTACCATACTGGTCCCCAGCTACTGCCTGGAGCCAGGCACTCTCAGGTTCAGATGCCTGGGGTAGATGCTCAGGGCAGTTAGGGTCCTGGAGGATAGGCTTGGTCCCTGGTGCCCCATGCACCCCAGCTTCACATCACCCAGGCCTGGCCAGCATCCTCAGGCCCTGGCCCATGCTACCCACAGCCACGTGGCTGACGGGATTTCCGCCATGTTTGGGGCATGAATTGACAAGTGTCCCATTGACGGGGCAGGGGAGGGGGTGGGCAGGGCACAAGCCTCCCACTGTGCCGGGTCCCCACCCTCCCCCATCCCCCAGGACAATGGCCTAGACTCAGCCAGTGGCCACAGCTGGTGGGGCAGTGAGCACGAGGAGGGTGGGAGGGGGGTCCAGGGTGGAAGAACCACCTGGGCCCCCACCCAATCCTATCCTGCACCTGGCTTGGGCACCCTCAGCCCCTTTCCTGCCCAGCTGAGTGGCCTTAAAGGGATGAAGAGAGAGAAGGGTAGGGGGCTACCTCCCTGTAGCCAGGATCCCAGCCTGCCTAGGGAAAGACAGTGTCTGGCTCCTGTTTGAGGCAGGTAATAAAGGACGTAATTAATGAGGAGCAGCTGGGGCGAATAGCTTGGTGGGGCCAGGGCAGTACCTGGAGGGGCCCTGTCTAGCCCAGAACCCCGACCTTGGCATGGCCTGGCCAACGTCTCCAGATCTCACACAGCTGGCTACAGTCTCTTGCTTACCGCTGGCTCATTCATTCCATGAACATTTATTGGGTGCCTGATGTGTGCTGGGATATTCATATCCTAGAGAGACAGAAGAGGGCAGCACGCCAAACCCAGTTCCTGCTCCTGTAAGCTTCGGGCAAGGTGCCCATCCCTTCTGAGCCTCAGTTTCCTTATCTGTGAAATGGAGAAAAAAGTTGCCTACCTTGTTGGGTTGGTATGAGAATTCAGCAGGAGCCATATACAGTGCTGGTATGCAGCTGGGCACAGAGTGACCACTCGGTGAGCAAACATGGGCAATGGGTGGTCTGGGGACAGATAGGCACCCTGCTGGGAGCTCCGTGGGGGCAGGAGAGTAAGAAGAAAGTAGGATGGGCTCCACGAAGAGAGTCAGAGATGGCCCTCTGAGGGAATTTAGGTTTAAACTAGAACCCAAAGCCTGAACAGGAATCGGCTTTCTTTGGCCAGTGGAATGGCCTGAAACTACATGTGCAAAGGCCCTGGTGTGGAGTGCAGAGGCCTTGGCCTGCAAGCAGTGGCAAATTGTTGAAGGGTTTGAAGAAGGAGAGAAAAGAGACGCTGGTTTGTAACCTCATGGTGCCATTTCCTGGTTGCTGGGTCATGGACAGCCTCTGGCAGGCCCTGCCTGACCTTCTCTCAGGGAGGTCTTAGGGATCAGAATGAAGCATGTGTCTCTTGCGTGGCTTCCTGCCTATCATGTTCCCATTGTTGGAATCCAGTGATGTTCTAGGGTTTTTTTGTGAGTGGAGCAGTGGGGGCCCCGGAGACCCTGCCTCCGTCCTGGGTTCATGGGGTCTGTGCTCCAGCCTCAGGAGTCCCTGGGCTCTGGAACATTTCTCAGGAATCTCCAGTGTGGTTGGCGGAGCAGGCTGGGCCCTCTGCCTGGTGGCTGGACCCTGTAGGTTGGGTAGCATGGGAAGTAGCCGAGGCAGGCCTCCAGAGCTTCCAGGGAGAAAAAGGTATGGGGTCAGCGTTCCTCAGGAGGCCCTTTAAGCCCCCAACCCTCAAAGTTTCCCCCCACCCATTGGCCCACCCTCTCCCTGCCCCATCAGCTCCCTCCTCTATCCTCCGTCCGTCCGCCCGGCCCCTGGCACGGGAGGGTCCCTCCTCCCCCCAACCACATCTGGTTCTCGTTAGGGTCTCCCAGGATGCCTCTGCCTGAGGCCCCCATCCTGGGGGAGGTGGGCAGGAGGATTAGGGGTGATTAGGAGTGCTTCTGGCTGGTAGAGAGGTGGAGGAGGAGAAAAGAAGAGGGGGTTGGGTTGTTATAAATAGCAAAACCATGACTGCATCAGCCCATCACTCACTGTAGATTTCAAGTTCAGTCTCAGAAACTTGTAGCTTCAGGCGCCAGAGTGGGGGTGATGCTCCAGCATCCCCTTCCTCCCTATCCCAAGGCTTGATCCTCCTTCAGGAATTTTCCAGCATCTCAGGTGGGACAGCCTTGGTGGGCAAGGGATAGGCAGCCACCAGCAGCATCTTAGAGCCAGGCCTGTGCACCTGAGTTTGAATCCTTGCTGTGTTGCCTCAGGCAAGAGACTTGACTGCTCTGAACAGTGGGGATGGTGATAATGTCACCAAGTTCACAGGATGAAAAGCACTTAGAATGGGATCACACCTGGTAGACATTTAATTGGTATGATCCCTGGTCACTGTCATGACCTGGTATGATCCCTGGTCATTACCACTATGGGTTGAAAAGCGCTGGCAGGTACCTTATATGAGCCCCACCAACGTTCTCACTGTCATGGTCACCATCATGGGATAATAGGATTAAGTGACATACTGCATGTGAAGAGCACGCATGCAGGATGCCTTGGATGTGATAAACTCCTGTGACAATTAACATACTTGACTCAAAGATACCTGGCACACAGTAGGTGCTCAATAAATGGGAACTATGGTTAACAGAAACTGTGATTGCCGGGATGGGAGGGGGGCCAGAGCAGAGGTGGGAATCCTGGAATCCTGGCTTGTAGGCTGGGTGCTTTAGCTCGAAAAGCTTCTCTTGCCCTGGCCACACGAGGCCCTAGATGGCCACTGATGGTGCTTGGTGGGTGTCCCTAGTCCCCAGCTGGTGAGCTGGGGGTGGAGGGCAGCAGGAGGGCCCTGGCCTGTCGCAGCCAGCGCGTGACTCCTTGGAGGGCTTAGCCGCTCATTAATCACCTAAGCGGGGCTCAGCATTCTTGAAATGCCAGCTAGGGCCAGGGAGGGGCCTAGGCAAGGGGCTCTGAGGGACCCCAGGACTCTGGGGGCTGGGAAGTGAGGACAGCTGCTCCATTTGGTGAGCACCCACTGTGTGGCAGGCACTTTTCAGACCTTATCTTGATTCCTGCTCACCACAGCCCTGAGAAGTGTTAGCTGTTCATGTCCCCATTTTACTAAGAAGACTGAGGCTCAGAGAAGATATGTGACTTTCCCAAGGCCATACGGCAGGGAGTGGCTGTGCCAGAATTTATTCCTGGACCTGAGCTCCATTCCAGGTCTCAAGAGGGAAGGGGTATGGCTTGGCACCCATAGCACAGTGGTTACAGCACCAGCCACATATACTGAGGGTGGCAGGTTCAAACCCGGGCCAGGCCAGCTATGCAATAGTGACAATAGCAACAACAACAACAAATATCTGGGCATTGTGCCGGGCACCTGTAGTCCCACCTACTTGGGAGGCTGAGGCAAGAGAATCACTTGAGCCCAAGAGTTTGAGGTTGCTGTGAGCTGTGTTGCCATGGCACTCTACCAAGGGCAACATAGTGGGACTGTCTCAAAAAAAAAAACAAAAAAAAGGGAAGGGGTAGACGTAGACTCCAGAGGTCTGTGGGAGGGGCCCTCCTGCCTCAGTGGGGCTGGCCAGCCTAGGTCAGTATGGGTGGGGCTGTCCTCCATTATCAGGGTTGACGCATCTCCCACGTCAGCCCCCTTATCACCCCGCCCTTTGGCTCCCCCCGCAAGGTGACCCTGGGAGGGGAAAGGCCAACGCCTCCCCCTCCTCTCCTCATGGTGCTTGAGAGTACTGGGCCACCCTTTTCCTGGGAACCCCTCCCCTCCGTGGGGCTGTGGCCAGTGGGAGGGCCCGAGGGAGGGCAGGCAGGCAGAGGAACAGGGCTCTGATGGCATCATTCCCTACTGTGAGACCAATGCCAGTCCTTGCTTCTCTCAGCTTCTCCCTCTTCTGGAAGAGGGGGGCTAGGCTGAGCCCTTCTGATTCTGTTCCCACTCCCCCCATGCAGCTTGGGTCCCCCTCCCCATGGACCCCTGGGATGTGGGGTCCCACCCAGCCAGGCTTGTGCTCCCATGTGCCCGCAGCTGGGCCATCTAGAAACACTAGAGGATGAGGCTGGACAGTCTGTGCCGGATGTGAGCCATCAAGGCTGGTAGGCACCCGCTGGGCACTCCACTCCATAAAGTACCTTGTTTTTTCCTCACAGCACCCCAGATGGAGGGGAGCGGCTTGCCCAGGGCTAGAAAAGGGCATGGTGGGGGCAGGATCAGCCTATTGGTCCCTAGAGCCACACTCTGGGCCTCTCCCCTCCTTGGAGATTCGATGTGGCCTTGTAGACTCCTGGAGAAGCATCAGGTGGTGGAGGGTGGAGGTCCCGCCACTACGTGGATAGCCAGATGGGGAGGAACTGGGGCATATGCCTTAGAGAACAGAGAATGGGCAGGGATGGAGGGCTGTACCCACAGGCCTAGGGTCTGCAGGGAGCCAGACCCCTCCCCTGGCTTACCTCCCCCATCCTACAGGCCATGACATCAACGGTGCCCTGGAGCCCTCCAACATTGACACCAGCATTCTGGAGGAGTACATCAGCAAGGAAGATGCCTCCGACCTGTGAGCTGCCCCCAGGCTGCCCCCCACCCCTCTAGCCTCCATCCCTCATCTGGGAAATAACCAAGGCAGGGCCCAGGGCCTGGCTGGGGCTGAGCTTCCTCCTCTGTCCACAGCTGCTTCCCTGATATCTCTGCACCTTCCAATGCGGCCTCCTACTCCCACGGGCAGCCAGCAATTCCCAGTTCCAGCGGAGTCCACCACCTGAACCCCCCTGGGGGTGGACCCTCCCCGGGACGCCATGGTCCCCTCCCACCCCCGAACTACAGCGCCCCGCTCAACTGCAACAACAACAACGGCTTGGGTGCCGCTCCTAAGCCCTTCCTGGCAGGCTCTGGACCCCCCATCAAAGCAGAGCCTAAAGCTCCCTATGCCCCAGGGTGAGTGAAGATAGGGAATGGGGCATGTGGAAGCCCAGGACAGGTAGGGTGGGGGGCCATGGCCGTGGCCTGCATGGTGCTGCCCTCCAGCTGGGCAGTTAGAAGGGCCAGGGAGGGTCAGGGGACTGGCTCCCTGTGGATAGGTAAGGGTGGGGGAGGAGGGACTCACAGGCTTTGCTCTGGGGCAGTGGGCAGCCACCAAGGTTCTAAGCAGAGGGGTGATGAGGGCTGATATAAGTGCTGGAGGAAGCTCTGAGAGCTCCGTGGAGAGTGGGTGGGAGGGGCAGGACTGGAGGCTGTGACGGTTTCCCCCATGGAACAGCTGCACATGCATGTGTCGGTGCAGGGCACCCAGACACCCTTCACTGTGGTGGCTGCCTCACTCGAGCTGACAAGTCCCCTGCCCATGCAAGCCCTGTGCAGCGCAGGATGCATCTGGACCAGGCCTCCCCTCCCCATCTGAAGAGGCCACACTGGTGGCTTGACCCGGGACAGCCCCAGGGCTCACGCATATGGGAGAGGCAGGGAGCGGGTCTGCTGGGCTCTGCGGAGGGGGTCTGTCCTCTGGGCAGAGGAATGATGAAGTGCTTGGTGCAGAAAGCCTGGCTGCAGCCCCAGCTCCCGCATCTTCCAGGGCCTCCATCAGGGCCTGTTTCTTCACCTGTAAAGTGAACCCTCAGTGCTTGCCCTCGATGATCGTCATGGGAAGTAGGAGTTACGCACAGAGGGAGTACTGGGTAGATGGGGGCATGTCCTGTACTCCCTGGCTTACAGGATATGTAAGGAGGCCAGGCCTACGGTGCCCAGGGTGAACTTTGATGAAGAAGACAGATACCTGCTTGAGGCCATGAAACTGTCCCTAAGCCACAGACCCTCGAGGTGCTTGCTGAGTGCGTGCCTCTGTACCCAAATGCCTGCTTGTGTGCACTCAGCCTTCTCTGGGAACCAGTGCCTCAGAGTTCAGTCTTGGTGCAGCCTCAGCAGGATTCTGGGGATGCACAGGGACTCAGAGAAGGGAAGGACCTAGGGTCAGGCCAACGTGTAGGTGATAACAAGACGGACACAGCTCCTGCAGCTTCTTAGTACCTTACTAAACAAGAATAATGAGAAGTGAGAGGAATGTATGAGGAAGTAACAAGGTCCTATGGACTTGGGGCATTTGATTGCGGGGATGGGGGATGTGGAAGACCTTGACACATAGAGAAACCCCCAAGATCAATGTCGGGGAAGTGAAGGGAAGGGGCAGGAGGAGTATAGGTTTGAGTCCCCATTTTTGTATCACCCTCACAAAACCTGCAAGGTCTGTATTTTTTTTTTTTTTTTTTTGAGACAGTCACACTTTTTAACCCTTGGTAGAGTGCTATGGCATCAAAGCTCACAGCAGCCTCCAAACTCCTTGGGCTTAGGCGATTCTCTTGCCTCAGCCTCCTGAGTAGCTGGGACTAGAGGCGCCCGCCACAACGCCTGCCTATTTTTGTTGTTGTTGTTGCAGTTTGGCCGGGACTGGGTTTGAACCCGCCACCCTCGGCATATGGGGCCTGCGCCTTGTCCACTGAGCCACAGGCGCCGCCCAAGGTCCGTATTCTTGAATCTTGTTTGTAGGTCTGTACACAAGGCCTCAAAAGTGGGTAGGTGGCTCAGGCACTGGGACTCTGGAATCAGACCAGGACTGTGGCTGTGACAGTGCGGTGGCCTTTCTGGTACCTCCCTGGAGAGGGAGTAGGGAGTCTCTCCAGACATGGGGACCAGGGATAGCCCAGAGCTGGACCCTACATTGTTCAGTTGCCCCTTGTTGGCAAGCACAGAGCTCACACAGGACACATTGACCTCTTGGATTGAGTTTGTCTTTTTCCTGAGCCACTGATAAAATATAACCTGCAAGAGAAAAATAAACCCAGGCCCAGCAGCGCTGGCTCCCTGCCCAGTCCACACCTGCCTCTGGCAGGGCAGCCCCCCAGTGACCCACTGACACTCCCAGGTCCAGTCCCCTAGGGCCTCACATTTCCAGGAAGCTGGAGGGCACAGGAGGAGAGGACCAGGCCCAGTACCTCGGTCAGGCGCTGGAGTCCTTAAATCCCTGTGCCATCATGAGGGACACTAGTAAATGGCCCCCAAGTATCTAGTAGGTCTGAGGGAGTCCTGGGCAGGACATGGAGACTCCCACCCTCAACTCAGCCCCAGGCCCATGGGTGGTACAGAGAACTGTCACCATGGATGGGTATGAGGAGACCCTGCCATGCAGAGGAGCTGCCCGGCTACCAGGCAGGGCCCAGTTGCTCACCCCCAGGCCCCCTTGGCTCTGCAGCACACTGCCAGACTCGCCCCCAGACTCAGGCTCTGAGGCCTACTCCCCCCAGCAGGTGAATGGTAAGTCCAGAGGGCACCGCCCTCCCCCTCTGGGGTTTGGGCAAGTGGTTGGGGCGGCCTTATCGGGGAGGGAGGGAGGGGGCCGGCAGCTGCCCAACGGGCTGAGATTATCGCTGGTCAAATACTCCCCGGCGCTGTGGCTATTGTTTCCCCACGGGGCGGGTGGGGAGCCTGGCCCTGCCTCTGAGCAAGTGTCCCTGCGGGCTATGCCACCCGCCTGCCCGCCTGCGCCATCATGGACGCGCCCTTCAGCGGTAAGTGGACGGCTGGGGAAAGCCGTGGGTGCAGCCTGAGCACAGGCCTGGCAGGCGAGGCCCACCTCACCTAAGAGGTGTGCTCAGGGGTACAGCAGCCCCCAGGTGGCCAAGAGCAGAACCACCACTAGCAGCAGGCTCCCCACAGCCCAGAAAGGGGTCAAGAGTTCTGTTTATCTTACCAAAAACATGCCTGGAATGCCTCCCAGGGAACAAAGGGAGCATAGCCTCCCCTCCTCAGGGCTGGGGGGCTGGTCCCTGGGAGCCCAGTAGAGGGGCTGCCCAAAGGAAGATTGTTGGTTGGAAACTGGGCCGGGATCTCCAGAAACTCCTTCCTGAGGTCCAGAGGAAGATCAGGTGTGGGAGGAGTTGGGGAACTTGGGGGACCTTGACTCAGATCCCCTGGGGTGCTGGGCTGGGCCTCTTCTGGGAGAAGGGGCTGGCCAAGATCAGGTGAAGGGCTGCCCACCCGCTGGACTGGGTCATGCCTCCCTGCTCAGGCCTCTAGAGGCTGGCTGCCCACCCCTCTCCAGCTTGGGTCAGCAGCCAACAGACCCCTGGGCTTGGAGCAGGAGACCCTGGTAGGGGAGGATGGTACCTGAGAACCTGAGTGAAGTCAGTTTCTGATGCCCACCCCCCCATCTTCCTGCAGACCCCCACCTTCTTCGCACGATAACCCCTGAGACCCTGTGCCACGTGGGAGTGCCCTCCCGCCTGGAGCACCCACCCCCACCTCCAGCCCACCTGCCAGGCCCCCCACCACCTCCTCCGCCCCCACCTCACTATCCTGTCCTGCAGCGGGACCTGTACATGAAGGCTGAGCCCCCAATCCCTCCTTATGCTGCCATGGGGCAGGGGCTGGTGCCCACCGATCTCCATCACACCCAGCAGTCACAGATGCTGCACCAGCTGCTGCAGCAACATGGAGCTGAGTAAGACTTGGGCAGCTGCCCCCCCATCCCCTGAGGGTGGGAACAGAGTTGACGGGGTGGTCAGGGCAGCATCAGGCAGGCCTGGGATAGAGGTAGGAAAGGGGCTGAACCTGGGGAGGGCAGGAGGCTCCACAGGACAGGTCAAGGGTCAAAATATTTATACGTATGTGCCCAGCAGTACCGTGGGGTTTGTTCAGCTAGGGCTCATTGCTCACAAGTACTTTATTTGGTTGGCAGGTAAATAAACTGAGGTTCTCAGAGAGAATCCATCCAGATCATGAACTAGGCAGGGCCAGAACCAGGACTCTCTAGACATCTCACGGAGTTCTCAGGTTTCTGAGGAGGTTCTGGGCCTGGATCCAAGGTCCCACTTGGACTTCACGTGCACAACTGTCTTTTATCTGCTCTGTATATGGATATTTCATGAGAGATTTAGTTCAAGGGAAGATTCTGCTGTCAGAACATTTTATAAACCAGAAGAAGGGGTACTACTGTACATGTCTCCCAAACTCCCTGCCCAGGATGCTGTCCCTCCCTGGCTTGGTGGCCCAGCCCCTTGTAAATTTGTTTATAATGATGGGAGCTGCTCTCTATAGAGCCCTACTGTAAAGAGTGACACCGAGAGTGACTCTGAAGGAAGAGACCAATTAACTCATCGATTGCTAAATGACTCCTGAGCACCCTATGTGTCAGGCCCTTTGTAGAGCATGATGGGGCCACACTGACAAGTCAGGTGGCCTGAACTGCATGGTCTGGGAGTGGGGAAGAATGATGGAACAGAGAATGACAACCCAGAGCAATGAGGGGAGGACCAAGGGGGCAAAGCCCAAGGGCTTCCTGTAGGAGGTGTCCTCTAGGCTGAGTATATCCTGCCCACACAGGGTGGACAGGGGAAAGGGGTGGGTACTGCTCTGTGGGAGGGCCTCAGGGAGGACCAGTCCCCATGACATGCTCCTCTGTCCGCCCAGCCTCCCCACTCACCCCTCTAAGAAGAGGAAGCACTCCGAATCACCCCCCAGCACTCTCAATGCCCAGATGCTGAATGGAATGATCAAACAGGAACCTGGGACCGTGACAGCCTTGCCCCCACACCCCACTCGAGCCCCGTCCCCGCCCTGGCCTCCCCAGGGCCCACTTTCACCGGGCCCTGGCTCTTTGCCCCTCAGCATTGCCCGGGTCCAGACGCCACCTTGGCATCCACCAGGTGCGCCCTCCCCAGGTACGTGGCAGGCCAACCCTTCTAGTTGGGGAGGGGCCCAGGGTCCAGGGCCCACATAGGTGTTCCCTCTCTCTAGGCCTCCTACAGGACAATGACAGCCTCAGTGGCTCTTACCTAGACCCCAACTATCAGTCCATCAAGTGGCAGCCGCATCAACAGAACAAGTGGGCAACCCTGTATGACGCCAATTACAAGGAGCTGTGAGTGATCTCTTCCACTGCCTGCTCCTCCTGGCCACAGATCCCATCTTGGGACACCCCAGCCCAAGACCCCATCAGTGCCCTAAAGCAGGGCCTGGAAGCACACTTTGTATAAGATGGCCCCATGTTATGGAAGGGTAAAGAGGGAAGAGCTGGTCCTGGCCTTCAGGAGGCCTGACCTAGCTGACCCAGGCTCCCTGAGAAGGTGGTATCTCTTCTGGGAACCAAGTCAGGGAGAAGTGGGCAGATGGGCGTTTCCTGGCTCCTCTTTCCCCTCCTCCTCCTGCATTCCAGGAAGGTAGCCGGAAGCTGAGTATGAGCAGGGGGGGGGGGAGGGGAGGACCAGGTCAGAGGCTGCCTGGGCATTCCTAGCTCTTCCTCAACACCCCCACAGTTTCAGCTTCCAAGGCCCCAGGTCAGGAGCCCTGTGGGACCACTCCTCTTGTTCTCCCAGAAAGCCAGTGGGCAGGTGAGAGGAGACTCCCGTTATCCCACTGTGGACATTTCCAGGCTTGGGCCACGTGGCTGGGACCAGCCTCCTGGAGTTGTGCACAGTGGGCCATGTGGGATTCTTAGCTAGAAGTCTCCAGGGCTGGTGGTGGCGTTGGGGTCCCATGAGGTCCTGCCATGACCCCCCTGGCATAGGGAGGAACCCACTTACTCCTGATTTCCATACTCCTTGGGGTACCCCTGGCACTGCAGGCCCCAAGGCCAGGAAACTGACACCTGCAGCCCCCAGTAGCCCAGGCACTGCTGGGGGCTTTGCTAGGTTAGGCAGGTGGGTAAAGCCCCAGGAGGGAAGAGGTGGTGAGCCCTGGCCTTTCTCACATTAGCCAGGCCTTTGGGAAGCATCCTCCCTGTCCAGCTTCCCCAGGCAGGCACCAGGCACTACTGTGACCACGCCTGTGCCTGGGGACCCAGCTGAGGGTAGGCTAAGCCATGGGCCAACAATTGCCCTCTTTACTGCCACCTAGAGGTCTCCCAAGGGACTGGGCTTGGGAAACTGTCCCCAGCAACAGATGGGCAAACTGAGGCTGAGTGTGAGGGTGAGTCTGGAGATGCCCTGGGCTTGAGCAAGCCGGTAGGCAGCAGTGGGGCCTGGAGCAGAGCTGGCGCCTGGTTCCACCGTTTCCAGGGCAACCAGCTGTCAGGCACTGTGAGTCTCTGCAGACACGGCCCCTCTTGCCCCATCTCCCACGAGGGAGGGGGCTCCAGGCGGCCTTCTGGGAAGGAGCCAAGTGTGGTAAGGGGCTGTCAAAGCTCCTCCTCAGGAGTTCCCTCCCATCGCTCTGGCCTCAAGGGTCTTGCCCTGAGTCTCCCACCACCAGGACAGGGCAGTGGCCCGAGGCAGGAAAGTAGAGAAAAGCAGTGGTTGAGGAGTTGGCAGATGTGTGCTTAAATCCTCTCAGGGACTCATTTTCCACTTCTGAGAAACCTGGCCAGCCCCTTTGGTGGTGTGAAGATCTTGGGGTATGGGACAGGAAGTTGCTTTGGAACCAACGTTCCAGGCATTGCATGGGGGGCCTCAGGTGAGTGCCCTCACCTGCTCCCAGGCCTATGCTTACCTACCGCGTGGATGCCGACAAGGGGTTCAACTTTTCGGTGGGCGACGATGCCTTCGTGTGCCAGAAGAAGAACCACTTCCAGGTGACAGTGTACATCGGCATGCTGGGCGAGCCCAAGTACGTCAAGACTCCCGAAGGCCTCAAGCCCCTCGACTGCTTCTACCTGAAGCTGCATGGAGTGAAGGCAGGCTTGGGGCTTGGCAAGGAGGGGAGGGCAGGAGGGCTCGCAGCCTTGAAAGACCCCAAGTGTGAGAGTGAGTGTAAGTATGTGTGTGGATACTGCCCATGGCTAAATCCAACCCACTCTTTCTCCCCGTGCCTGCCTCTAGGCAATGGACCCCTCAGCCTTCTCTCTCCCTCTTGCTCCCTGTTTCACCTTCTACTCTGTGACCGCCCCAAGTCTGCATCCCCAACCGAGACTCATCTCCTGATCCCTCTATCTCTGTCTCAATCTAGGTCCCCAGATAAACTCCTTGTGAACTTGCCCTGGACTTTTGGGAGTAGGGCCCAGCATCTTGGTTACCCAAGCCATAACCCCCACCTCATCACGCACCTGGGCCTGTTGCTCTGGAAGATCCCTCCAACTTGTCCCCTCCACTCTTCCTCTGTCCTCTCCTGCCCAGGTCACCTGCCTCCTAGTCCAAGTGTCCACAGCTGCTTCCATTTTGGCACCCAGCTCAGGCTCTGCCTGAGATGCAGGTGGCCATGACACTCCCCATCCTTCCAAGATCCCTGGCATCGTCCCAGCAGAGCCCCATCTTCCAAGCTGAGCCCACAGGGCATTGGGGATGCAGCCCTGCCATTTTTTGTGCCACAGCCCTCGCATGCCCACTCACAGCCTCTGTCTTCCCAATGCCCCACCCCTCCTCTCTTGGCTCCCTTCATGATGGCATCTCAGGGACACGTGCCCTGGCTCATTGCAACTTAAAGGCTGCCCCCCCGCCCCCACTGCACAACCACAGTAGTGGTTGATTTTGAGCCCATGAGCCCCTGAGGTTGTGACCAGGTATCAGCTTCATGTTGTGAGTTGGGCAGGTGCGTTGGCATGGCTCTGCCAGTGTGTGGGGGTGGCAGGGGTCTGGGGAGTGAGTGGCTTGGGTGTGCATGGAGGCTGGCATGAAGTGGGGGAGTGTGCAGGTGTGGTTTTTGGAGGTGCAGGTGCTCAGGGGGTGACGTTTGTGCATCCTCATGCAGAAGTGGAGGAGTGGAGTGCTATGAAGGGTGAGAAGGAAACAGGCTGTGGGTGTGTGCAGTTATGTAGGAGGAGGGACCCAGCTTTGTGGGAAGTGAGGCTGAGGGTAGGGTGCTGCTTGCTTTCTCTTGAGTTCTGGCTGGGCTGGCCCTGGGCTGAGAAGGTGAAGGGGGTGGTAAGGAGCCTGAGGTGCCATTGGCTCCACACCTCCCCAGCTGGAGGCCCTAAACCAGTCCATCAATATCGAGCAGTCACAGTCAGACCGAAGCAAGCGGCCCTTCAACCCTGTCACGTGAGTGTTTGACCCTGTGGGGGGTGGTACCTGGAAGGGTCAGGCAGGGGTCTTAGAGGCACCAGTGTCCTGTCCTCCCCACCCCTGGTCCCGGACTAATGCTCAGTACACAGACTGTCATTTCACCTCATCCCTGAGAGGGGGAACCTGACTCTCCACTAGGGGGCAGAAAAGCCTCAGGGCCCACAGCTAGGAAGCCATAGAGGTGTTTCTTAACCTTCCCCATAAGTCAGTTGAGGGCTCTAAATCTCAGGTCCCTCATCTGTGAAATGGGTCAGTCTCTGGGACTCTGCGCCAGACGTGCTCCTGGGGTGGTGTCTCCCAGGCCCTCCTCCTTCACGCTGCCAGCCCGGCTGTTCCGTTCAGCCTGGCTCTCAGCAACCTCCCTTCCTGCCCCCCTGAGCACCCTGTCCTTTGTTTGCAGGGTCAGTCTGCCCCCTGAGCAGGTCACGAAGGTGACTGTGGGGCGGCTGCACTTCAGTGAGACCACTGCGAACAACATGCGCAAGAAGGGGAAGCCCAATCCTGATCAGAGGTGAGCAGCCTGGACCCCTGCCCCTGGAGCCCCTCCATTTAGGAGGAGGAGGTCCTGGGAGACATCACCCCATGAGCATGTCGGGCGCAGAGTCCCAAGACTGACCCATTTCACAGATGAGGGACCTGAGATTTGGAGCCTTCAATTGACTTAAGGGGAAGGTTAAGAAACACCTCTATGGGGCGGGGCCTGTGGCTTAGTGGGTAGGACGCCGGCCCCATATACCAAGGGTGGCAAGTTCGAACCCGGCCCCTGCCAAACTGCAACAAAAAAAAAAAAAAAGAAAAGAAACACCTCTATGGCTTCCTAGTTGCGGGCCCTGAGGCTTTCCTGCCCCCTAGTGGAGAGTCGGGTTCCTCTTCTGTGGAATGGGGTGAGATGACAGTCTGTGTACTGAACTTTTGTCCTGGACCAGGGGTGGGGAAGGCAGGACATTGGTACCTCTGAGACCCTTATATTGTCCCAGGTACTTCATGCTGGTAGTGGCCCTCCAAGCCCATGCACAGAACCAGAACTACACGCTGGCTGCCCAGATCTCAGAGCGCATCATCGTTCGGGTGAGGGCCAACCCCCACTAGGGGGTAGAATCTTCCCCAGAGCTGGGATAGGCAGCATCCAGGAGAAATACCAGGATACTGGGGAGTCAGCTGCTGGAGTGTTGATACTGCTGGGCACTGGCTGTGTGGCCTTGAAAAGGCTCTCTCCCTCTCTGGGCTACAAGGATTGCCTCACAGTAAAAAAAAGCATGGAGGTGGACAAGACCTGGTAGTTTCTGGACTCTCACAAGTTAATAAAAATTGTCATGATGGGAGGGACAGTTTACATTGGGTTTGGCGGGATGAGAAGTGTGGCTGAACCCAAAGAAGCGGCTGTGGAGTTTCCCCCAATCCTAGGCCTGATCCAGCCCCACCTCCCAGTAGGCTTCCAACCCAGGCCAGTTTGAAAGCGACAGCGACGTGCTCTGGCAGCGGGCACAGGTACCCGACACTGTCTTCCACCACGGCCGTGTGGGTATCAACACAGACCGGCCGGACGAGGCGCTGGTTGTGCATGGCAACGTCAAAGTCATGGGCTCGCTCATGCACCCTTCGGATCTGCGGGCCAAGGAGCACGTGCAGGAGGTGGGGGTGGAGCCATGCAAAAGGGTGGGGCTGCTGGGCAAAGGGGCGGGGCTGCCGGGGAAATTGTATAGGGCAGACCACTCTGGATCTCGATCTTGAGACCCTGGCAGCTGTTCTCCCCACACTACAGCCTCCTGCTGCCATCCTGGGGTACGGGCCTGCTCTACACGGCTGCAGGAGGGGAAGGGCTCAGTCTCTGCCATGGCCCCTCGCAGGTGGACACCACCGAGCAGCTGAAGAGGATCTCCCGCATGAGGCTGGTGCACTACAGATACAAGCCAGAGTTCGCGGCCAGCGCGGGCATCGAGACAACCGCACCGGAGACGGGTGGGGACCAGCCCGGCGTGACCTGGGGTCTGGGAACTTAGTAACCTTGGACCTCCGTGACCCTGCCCTCTGTGTCCTGAAAATTCTACTTCCAGAAACCCTTCCTCTCTACTGCAACTCCACCTCCCGGGAATCAGGCCCTTTAGGAGTCCTGCCTCTCAGCCTCTGGAAAATCAGGCCTCCCCAGGTCCCTAGAACCTCACCCCTGGACACCAGAAGTCTGAGAATAGGGGCCCCCTAGGTGAATCCTGCCTTCAGCCTCCTGGAACCCTGATCCCTTCCTCCTGGGATCCTTTTTCCCAGGAGCCAGCCTCTGACCCAGCCTGGGAATTCTACACCTTGAGCCCTGCAACTGTGACCCTGTGAACACTTGTTCATTGGAGTTCCTTGTTCTACAGATCTTTGGAATCTAAATCTCTAGGCCCTAGAACTTCATCCTCCCCAATCCTGTGCAATACACACCTTCTTACACTCCCCCCACCCCACACACATATCCTGGCTTGTTCCTCACCAGGTGTCATCGCTCAGGAGGTGAAGGAAATCCTGCCTGAGGCTGTGAAGGACACAGGAGACATGGTCTTTGCCAACGGGAAAACCATAGAGAACTTCCTGGTGGTGAACAAGGTCTGTGGGTGGGGGGCCGGCTGGCTGGGCAGCACTCATTTCCTCCATAGCAAGGCTGGAGCAGCCCAGTCCCCTCTCATGCTGTCTCCAGGGCCACCTGCCCATCCTACAGGGAATGGGGTGGGTGGTTGGGGATTGGCCACTGGAGGCTGTGACTGAGGGCTAGAGGAACTTAAATCCCCCCACCCCAGGTAAAACAAGGGCAGTTTTACATTAAGACATTCCCATATGGTTATTGCAATGCTTACTCTCGTGGTTTGCTGTGGGGTGAACTTTGTAACCTACCAGGCATGAGGCTGGGCACCAAGGGGGCATGTGATGCCATTGTCATCAGGAGGGGCAGATCTGAGGGCTGGAGCATTCAGACTGAGGGAGCCTCTGAGGTCAGAGAATTCTGACAGGGAGTGGGAAGGGCCATTCAGGGACAGCCTGGGCAAAGGTGTGTAGGTGGGATGCTGTTTGGAGGCAACCATGGGAGCTGTAGAGCCCAGGCTGACCTGAAGGAGGGGCTGGCCCAGGTAGGGAGGCTCAGAGGGGCTCCCCTACTGCTGCCTGATGGCCGGCAGCCCTGGGGCTCCTGCACTGACTGTGACCCATGGCAGGAGCGCATCTTCATGGAAAATGTGGGTGCTGTGAAGGAGCTGTGCAAGCTGACGGACAACCTGGAGACACGCATCGATGAGCTAGAGCGCTGGAGCCACAAGCTGGCCAAACTGCGGCGACTCGACAGCCTCAAGTCCACTGGCAGCTCAGGCGCCTTCAGGTGGGGGGATGGGGTAGGGTGGGGCAAGACCCCCTTCCCAGAGCACCCCTGACCCTGGCACTCTTGCTGCAGCCACGCAGGGAGCCAGTTCAGCCGGGCCGGCAGTGTCCCTCACAAGAAGAAGCCGCCCAAAGTGGCCAGCAAGGTGAGGGTGAGCAGGGATGGGGGGCAGATCAGACCCAAGCTTCCCTCCCACCTCGCATCTCTCTGGCTGCACTGACTCTGGGCATTTCCTTTCTCTTTTTCTGTCCCTGTAGCCCTTCAACCCCCATTTTCTCCTTCCTCCTCCTCTGCCCCACAGGGGACTGGGTGGCCCTTAGCAGCCCCCCTCTGTCAAAGCCTCCTCCAAGGGTAAGGCCATGGCCCTCTTCTGTGTCTTCCTCTTTTCCTCTTGGTCCTCAGGCATCGTCAGTGGTCCCAGACCAGGCCTGCATCAGCCCACGCTTCCTGCAGGGAACCATCATTGCCCTGGTGGTGGTTATGGCCTTCAGGTGACTTGTGTTCCAGGCCCAGGGGGTAGCTGGCTGGGAAAGTTAAGCTGCCCATTGGGGTCAGCTGCTCAATTCTAGTGGTCCCCTAGGCTTGGGGAAAGAGGAGAATGTAGTTTGGGAGCTCAAGTATTTGAGGTCTCAGGGAAGGTGGGCCTTGTTCCATCTCCTCCCCACTGGAGCTGGGGAGACCCATTTGTAGGCATCACCTGGGAGCCCAGCACTGGGGCTAAGGACCACAGGCCTGGCCTGGAGAGGGAGCACTGGATGGTGGCTCCAGCTCTAACAGTAACACTTTTATGTGGCTCCTAGCGTGGTGTCCATGTCTACACTGTATGTGCTGAGCCTGCGCACTGAAGAAGACCTGGTAGACACTGATGGGTATGTCCCTGGTGGCCTGGCTGCTGGCCACCAGACCAGGTGGGGCTTTGGTGGGCAGTCCAAGGTCAGAAGAACCATGGAGGGGGTGGTGCCTGTGGCTCAAAAGAGTAGGGTACCGGCCCCATATACTGGAGATGGTGGGTTCAAACCTGGCCCTGGCCAAAAAAAAAAAAGAAAACCATGGAGGCTTTATTCCAAAGAGGCATAACCTTAGGCTTTCAGCCTGCTGGGACCTGTGAGGGTGGCTAGGAGGGTCTCTGGTGAGGGTGGGGGCAGCCCTTCCCAGGCCTGCTGACTTAAGATGCTGCTGTCTGGCCTATTCAGTGCTCCTCCAGGCAGCTGGGCATCAGTCAGGGGGCCAGGGTGGGGCCTTGGGCTCTGTCAGCCCACTGTCACCCCAGCTCCTGGGGCCATCTCTGACTGTGTCTTCTGTTCTCTCCTCCTCTGTGCCTATCTTACCCTTTGCCTCTCTGCTGCCCCTTAGCTCTTTTGCCGTGTCCACTTCCTGTCTCCTGGCCCTGCTCCGGCCCCAGCACCCTGGGGGGAGTGAGGCCATGTGCCCATGGTACGTGCTGACAAGCGCCCTTCCTCCTCTGGCTCCTGCTACCCTTCTTCCTGCCTCCTTCCCCTTCCCTTTCTGCCACCTCTTGACGCCCTGCTTCTCCAGGACTCCCAGGCCTCCCCCCTTGGGGGTCCTCTAGCTATTCTGAGCTTAGCCCACCCTTCCCCAGCAGGTCCAGCCAGAGCTTTGGGACCACTCAGCTCCGACAGTCCCCTGTGACCACTGGGCTGCCAGGCATACAGTCCTCTTTGCTGCTGGGTGTGTGTCTGGGCAGGCATGGGCTGGGATGAGGGGTGGCTGTGTTCTGGGTCGGGGGCTCTGCTGCTCACCTCCAGCTCATACAGCCTCTGCCCTCCTCAGTTACTACCAGCCTGACCAGCTTCGCCCCAGGTCCTGCTGTCCGCGCCTTGGACCTATGTTCCAGCCACCCCTGCCCTGTTGTCTGCTGCTCCTCACCCACCTCTAGCCCTGCCACTGCCCCTGGTCTCAGCCCCAGTCCCATCCCCACTACCAACCGCTCAGGTATGGCTCTCTTGGGGCTAAGGCTTGGGTTTGGGGGTGGGGGAGGCTATATCTGAGTTCAGAGAAATGCCGCAAAGACTCATTGATGGGGAGCCTCTCGGAGCCCAGAATGAGGCTCTAGAGCAGTGGTTCTCAACATTTCTAATACTGCAGCCCTTTAATACCCACAGGTCGAGAACTGCTGCTCTAGAGAAAGAGGAGTTTCCCGGGAGGAACCAAGAGATGGATTGGGTTTACTTAGTCCATTGGGTCCTAGTGATAAGCTAGATAGGAAGCAGCAAGCCCCTTCTTAGCCTGTCCCTTGTTTTATCCACAGGCCCCAGTCAGATGGCTCTGCTGCCGGTCACCAACATCAAAGCCAAGTCCTGGGGCTTTTCAGCCAATGGGATTGGCCACTCAAAGCATCCCAAGAGCCTGGAGCCTGTGGCCAGCCCTCCAGTTCCCTTTCCAGGGTGGCAGAGCAAAACCAAAAACAGCCCCAGACTCAGTCTCCATGGCCGGGCTCGCCGAGGGGCCCCACAGCCTAGCCTGGGCCCTGCTTGGCACACTCAGGCCCAGGGACAGCCAGGTACTTGGCTTACCCCAGTACCCTCCAACCCTGCCCAGCAAGGCTTACTGGCTAGGGCTTGTTTCAGCTCTATCACATGACTGCTTAGATGCAGAATTGTCAGTCAACAGGCATTTGCTGAGCAAGTATTAAGTATCAGGAACCAGGCCAGGAGCTTTCTATAAGGTGGTCTCATTTAATCTTCACAATGCTCCTGCAAGGAAGGAATTGTCCCATTGTTCAGATAAAGAAATGGAGTCTCAGGAGAAGTGACTTGCCCAAGGTCCCAGGCCAGCATCAGCAGAGCTGGTATTTGTCTCAGGTCTGCCTGGAGCCTTCACCATGCCAGGGAGGGTACGGTACGGCCTACCCCCAACTTTTGTCCAAACCTCAGACCTTTGGTTTTAACAAAGCTAGAGAACCTTGTATTGCGGAAGTTTTTACACAGGGTTCCTCCAAGATTCCCCAGGGGCCATCCTGGGAGGCAGGAAGCCTGGTTTCAACCAGGTAGCTCTGCTCTAAGATTTGAGCCTCATCAACTTTCATTTAGTAGGTTTTATAGAAAGTTTGCAAGGATTGAAGTTCAAAGTGATGGGGAAGCTTCAAGGAGACAATCTCACCAATCAGCCATTTCCTGGGCTGCTGTTCTGTGGCTGGCTCTGGTCAGGGCACTGGGGGTACTTGCAGAGATGAAAGCACAGCAGTGCTAGGCTTCAGTGATGAGGCTCTGAAGGAACAGGCAGGTAGCTTTGGGACTGCAGAGGGCACTTAATCTGGGCTAAGGTAGGGAGGTGATCAGGAAGGAAGTGACATTGGAGCTGAGTCTTTGAAGGGCACTGGGAGTTTGACCAGAAGGGAAGGGGCCTTTCATCTTATCTGTATCTGATATCTGTCCCTGGCTGCATAGGGCATTCTGGAGTGCCTTGAGTCCCTGGGTTGTGCCTCATATGGCAGCAAATGTCCAGTGGCCCCAGCTTCGTTCTTCTTGGGTGGAATGGTTAGGCAGCAACAAGCCTAGGATGATAAATGACGATGGGCAAGAATGCCTTGTGTCTTCCACCTCCTATCCAGCCAGCATGTCTGCAGTGTGCTTGTTCAGTGAGGGCTGTAAGTAGTGGCTTGCTGGTAGATGTGTAACTATTGGTTCCCTGGGGCTGTGGCTATTTCTAGGCTGCCACTGTAATGTCACTGAACTCAAAGCCAAGGAGAGATTTGTGCCCAGGAATCAAAGCTCGTGTTCCTACACACTGCTGGCAAGGGATGTGGAAGACCTATCCCTACTTCTGGGTGTTCCAGTTCTGTTGAGGAGCAGACCTCAAGCTCATAGAGACTGGCTAGTCCTGGGGCTATTAGGGAAGGGGTGTGGCGCAACCCCAGTCACGGCGGGGGTATGGAAAGAACCTGAAACTTGGCTTGGAGACTGTACCACAGTGGTTACGGCACTGGCCACATGCACCAAGGCTGGAGGGTTTGAACCTGGCCCAGGCCAACTAAACAATGAGAACTGCAACAAAAAATAGCTGGGCATTGTGGCAGGTGCCTGTAGTCCCATCTATTTGGGAGGCCGAGGTGAGAGAATCTCTTAAGCCCAAGAGTTTGAGGTTGCTGTGAACTATGATGCTATAGCACTCTAGCCAGGGTGACAAAGTAAGACTCTGTCTCAAAAAAAAAAAAAAAAAAGAATAACCTGAAACATTCATACTAAGGTATGAGTGCCTGATCCAAATCTGGTAAGGAAAGACTTGACTGCTTCTCATTTGTGTTCTCTCTTGTCACCTTCCTTCCTTCCCAAAAGCCTTTCTCCTTGCAGACCCAGTACCCTCCCTGACCTCCATTCAGGTGTTGGAGAATTCAATGCCCATCACCTCCCAGTACTGTGCTCCTGGGGATGCCTGCAGGTGGGCTGGGCTCTTCCCCTTCACCCCAGGGATGTCCCCTCAGATACCATAAGCCCAGGCAATGTGGATGCCCAGATCTTGCCCCACTCAGGGAGGACCCTCCCCACAGGGAAGACCCTTTCCAGGCTTCTGAAGGTCCCTGTCCAGACTGGGGGCTGGGGAATCAATCGGGGAGGCTTTAGAGGAATGGTCTTAGGCTGTATCACAGCTTTGCCCCTTCAGGCCTGGAAACTTCACCTACCACATCCCTGTCAGCAGCAGTACCCCACTGCACCTCAGCCTGACCCTGCAGATGAAGTGAGTGCTGCTGTGGGAGTGTGGAGGCACGGGAGGGGAGCCAGGGAGAAGCTGCTGCAGAGCCTTAGGCTGGCCAGGTCTAAGGCCAGCCCAAGGGCCCAGGATGTTTCCTATATGGTGGACCCAGACAACTCAGGGGAGGGGGCTGAGGAGGGACACTAACTTCATTGCCTTTGTGGCTAACTGGTTAAATGACTCTGCCTCTCACGAGGTAGGAGGGCTATATGGGATGGTGGATGGGGAAGGTTTGTACCCTAGGAGGACCTTGGTTGTTACGCATTGCTTTCTGGCTGTGTGAGGATTTAGTAGCTTGTTTCAGAGGTGGGGTTGGGGTTGAAGGCTCCCAAACCCCATTTCCCTACTAATTGGGCCTGTCCCCAGCTCTTCCTCCCCTGTGTCCGTGGTGCTGTGCAGCCTGATGTCAAAGGGGGAGCCATGTGAGGAGGGGACCTTTCCACAGCATCTCTACACCCATCAGGACACTCAGGTGGGTGGGACTGGGAAGCTGCTGGCTGGCCAGGCCTGAATTTCTTCTCCCCTGGCATAATTGGGCCCCTGAATGGTGAGGAGAGGGAGCCAGCAGTCAGAGGGAAGGTATTTCCACAAGGGACATGCTAGGGCCAGGCCTCTGCGCCCCAGGGAGAGAGCAAGCCTGCACGTGTCCATTCCATTCGCTGCTGAGCATCTCCCACCTGAGCTATGATGGGAGTCCTAGGGAAGGAAACAGTCTTACAGGACTAAGCAGGATAAACTCAGTGATAGGGATGGTGTGAGTCCTCGGAGCGCTCAGCAGGGAGGGCCCAGAGGCACAGAGGAGTTAAAGAAGCCTACAGAGGCAGGAGGGGGCCCTGACCTCATTGGGATGTGGCATAGATAACCCTACAATATCAGAAGACCCCTCAGGCTCTGGGTGGTGGCTGCCTCTTGGTCTGGGAGAACTGGACGGCTAGACTCTGTCACTGTCCAGCTCCTCCCTGGCCACATAAGCAAATGTTAACAACCCTCTGGTGCTGATGGACCACTAGTTTCTCTTTGGGCCTTCAAGGCCATGGGACAAGACTCTTAGGACAATGGAAGTAGTGATACCTCTTCTCACTCCTTCATGTGTTTGCTCAACAAATAATTACTGGGGCTTCTTTGTCCCAGGCCTGTGCTGGACCCAGCTACAGGGGAGACAGAGGTGGAGTAGAAACAGGTTTAACCTCTAAGAACCACACTCTCTAGTGAGGGAGAAAAGACATGCAGGAGGCAGGTCTGTGAGTGTTCCAGAGAGGCAGAGGCCCTTTAGGCAGCAGCAGGAGAGCCCCGCTGGACACATATTAGTCATGGTGCTCAGGTCTGACCTGAGCGCACAGACAAGAGAGCCAAAGCCAAAGCCTCAAGTAGGAGATGGGCATGCTACCTCCAGCCTTGCACTCCCCTGTGAAGGGGAAAGCCAGACAGAAGTGGGTGTGAATCCTAGCTCTGCTACACTGTATCGTTTGTTGGTGACTCAGTTTACTCACCTATGCGATGGGGCTAGGAGTAGCACAAGCTTCACTGGATTATAGTGAGGGTGGGGTTAATGATACTTGGACGTGCCAAGAGCACAGTGGGTGAGGGGACAGTGGCCATGCTAGGGGACCATGGTAGGGGGATGTTAGTTGGGATGGGACAGAGGGCCCCTGACCCCTTTCCCTTCTCTATCCAGGGCATCTCTCACCAGTGGCCAGTGACCATCCTATCTTTTGGTGAATTCACCTACCACTTCCGGGTGGCACTACTGGTGAGCATGGATACCCCATCTTCCCCTGAGGTCCAGGCTCCTCTATCTGTAGTGTGGGGCTTGGGAATGAATGGGAGTTTGCAGAGCACATGACAGGACTTGGAGCACAGTGTCAAGCAACATCAGCAGGGGAGTATCACCTGCCCTGTACCCCTAGAGCCGCCTCACCTGTTCCCACTGCCCTTCCTTTCAGGGCCAGGCCAACTGCAGCGCAGAGGCCCTTGCCCAGCCAGCCACAGACTACTACTTCCGCTTCTACCGCCTGTGTGACTGAGCTGCCTGCCTAAGGTGGCACCATACCAGGGCCCAGGGGTCCTTGCATGCCCCTTTCACACTGGATGCAATGGCATTACACTGGAGCCTGCTGCCAGCCAGCTCTGCTATACACTGGCCTGCCCCAAGACTGGGAAAACTGGAAGTCTTCACACTGGAGTTGCTGTTCCAGCTGGTCACCTCTCACATAGCAGAGGCAGCTAGAGAGACAGACTTTCTGGGCCTTCCTGCCTGCCACCTCCTCTGGGCCAGTTCACATCTGTCCAGATACGGTGGTTAGAAGGCTGGCTTCAGGTGCCCTGGAGGCAAGGGGAAGATGTGACCCCGATCTGTCCAGAGCCCACTCGCTCCTGCTTCCCTTTTTGAGACTGGGAACTACAAGGATCTGCCTGCTTTTGTGGTCAGCTGAGGGCCTGGATCCAGCCCTAAAGGACTTGGATGGACCCCTGTGAGTCAAAGGAGGACATTCAGCTTTCCCCCTCAAAGCTGCTCCACAGGGGACATCTTGGTAGCGGACCTTTTGGGGTTTGACTGTTACCTGGACTTGGAATTTTAAGCTTTAAGTGTGGCCCAGGCAGTTGGCTCCCCCATACGCCCAGGGTAGCCAAGGGCAGTCCTGGATGGGTCAGAGACTGACTTTGTGCCTTAAGTCCACTTAGTGCCTGGTGAAGCCACTCTCAGCCCTTCACAGGACTGAACCAGTAGCTAGATCCTTGAACTTGGAGCATCTCAGAAGAGAAAGTTCCATATGAGCCCCTAGACAGTGTTGTTGGCCCACTGCCTGTGTTCCTGGGAGTGTCCAGAGCTTCACAGTGGTGTTAGGTGACCACATCGTTTTTGCTGAGCAGAGGAGCTGGAACCCTGCAAGCAGCAGGCTGGTCTTGGCTGGCAGAGAGACACCAATAGCTTTTGCTGTTATTAATGAAGTAATTACTAAATGCACTTAGACCAGGACAGGAAAGAGTGGAAGGACAGGGCTACAAAGCCCACAGCAGGCCAGAGTGGTCCTTGCTCCTAGGGAACCTCAGAGATACCCCCCCCCCCACTCCTGAGCACCAAGACTCTGATGGTCTCTCCCTCCATTCTTGTCTGCTGGTGGCCTCATCTCCACAAATCAAAGGCTCCCTTGCTGGAGTCAAGCTGGAGGGATCCATACTCGGCAGTAGGCACCTTCTATCTATCACTCCCAGGAACAGGAGTGGTAGGCTTGGGTTAGGGAAGAAGTTTTATCTCAAGTGCCAACCTCAACATTTAATAGTGGCACCTGGAGCATTCTGAGGCCATGCCCAGGCTCATGGAAGGAATGTGGTTGTTGTTTAGCCATATCTGCCACAGGCCCAGAAATGGGAAAGGGAATTACCGTCCATGGCTTGTGGCACTCTGCCAGCTCTTTAGGTACCAAGTCTCGCTCCCTCCTACCTCTCATTTTCAGCTTTGAATGGGAGGCCTTTGGTGGGGGAGGGGCTGAATTCCTTAAAGCCTATGAACTGCCGGACTCCCTTCTGCCATTGAGCTCAGAGCACTTATCCTCAAGATAGGAAGCACCAGAGGATATAGGGATACCCTGCCTGTAGCCTCCTGCCCAAGTGGGCTGCACTCCCTCACTGTCATAGGAATTTGAGTCCCCACGCCCTGAGGGAGCCTACTAGGACTATACTGTCTCCCTCCTGCCCCAGAGGAATCCTCTCAGCAATGCCTTAAACTTGGAGCCCTGCCCCTCATATTAGGATTCTGTCGCTTCTTTCCTGGGGATACACGTTCTTGGACTCAGCCCTTCAGTCCTTAATTGGAAAGTGACCCTCCTCTGCCCTTCTGGAGTCCGTGTGATGCACCATAGTCCCAGCCCCATTAGCAGCTGGTTCTGTTTCCATGCCTGGGGAGGGATCCTCAGTGCAGAGGTTGGGGCCAGGCTGGGACTCCAAAGCGGCTTGAGGGGGTCAACCTTGGACCAAAGTTGCCTTAATAAGCCCATGGTAAAAGAGCCTTAGGGAAGGCGAGGGGGCTGCCTATTGGAGGCTACCAGCTGCCATACTGGTATTGGGATGTGGGGGGGGTCTTACTTCCAGCCCCAACATGCCACCCCTCCCCTTTCCTCTGGGCTGATCTCCCCTAGCTTCAAGCTGTACATAGGGCCTCCCCCTGCCCCTACCATTCCCCCTTAGAAGCCTGCCTGTGCATAGAGCACCTCTCCCAGTTAACTCCCAGTTCCCTTCCCTGAGTGCTGACTCATATTTATATCATGTACCAACTCTGACTCTACGGTGGGCACAGGGAGGCAGCCCTGAGCCTACTTGCTTCCTACCCTCCCCAACTGTTCTTTTCTTCTGAAGTAAATATACATATATAAATAAATGTATAAATACTGCTTTGTATCTGAGTTTGCCTCCCTGTCTCTTATTGGAATTGGTCTGGTGGGAGAGGGAGTTACCTGTAAGGCTGGGACCAGTTGGAACTCAGATGTCTTCTTGAGAAGTCCAGAATCTCCAGGGCCACAAGCCAGATTGATACTTCATACCCCTTATCTTTCTTAGTTTTTATACTAGGGCTTGGAATGGACCCAGCAGCCCCTCCCCTAGACACACACCCCCGCCCATGTACCTGCCACTGCTCACCTGAATGAAAAGAAGCTATCTAGCAGAAAAACCTTCTTAGGGGACAAGCTGAGCTTGGTGAGGGTGCCCCAGCCCAGAGAAGGATGGCTATATTTGGGGAAAGGGGGATAGGTCCAGGGCAGAATAAATTGGTGTGGCTCCTAGAGGTCTGTTCTAGAAACAACAGAAGAGGATAGGCCTAGACCCTTCCTATACACAGGTGAGCCTCAAATTCCAATGACAAGATATTCCTGCCACACAGCCCTCACCTACTGGAGGCAGAAAGCAGGTTTCCCAGTAGCCGGGAAAGACAGGCAGAAGAGAAACAAGAAAGGGTGACACTGGGAAAACCATGTAGATCCCAGCACCCCTATACCCGCACAATGGGCACCAGACAAGACTGTCACAGATCTGCCTTTATTGTGAGCAGCAGATGGGACACTTCCAGCAATAGTAAAAAAAAAAAAAAAAAAAAAAAAATTAATTTACAAAAGCAGAGATTCAGTGAAGCCGCCTGAGTAGTACCTGAAAGAGGAGAAGGGCATCAAAATGAGACCACTGACTCTCCTTCCCACCTCTCTCCCTGAACCCCTGTGCTCCCAGGGCAAGGACTGACAAGTATACTCTTTTGAGGATGCGTCACCTGAGCAGACTCTCAGCAACCTCTTTGGGTGATTATCTGCAGCAAGTTTTAGTCCCAGATCTTGCCCCTCTTCCAGTCAGCCTACTTCCCAGTAGCCTATCCAAGTCATTGGCATATGATCTTTAGGAATGCTAGTATACCAGGGTCTGTACTCAGGCCACATACACTCAGGCTGACAGGTTTGAACACAGCCTGGGCCAGCTAAATAACAATGACAAATGCAACAAGAAAAATAGTTAGGCCTGTGGCTGGCGCCTATAGTCCCAGCTACTTGGGAGGGTGAGGCTAGAGAATCTCTTAAGCCCAAGAGTTTGAGGTTGCTGTGACCTGTGATGCCAAGGCGCTCTACCGAGGGCGAAATGAGACTGTCATGGGGTAGGGGTGATGGTGGGGTGGGGGGAAGAATGCAAGTGTATAACCTACACCTATATCCCTAAGTAATCCATCCCAAAGCCAGATTGAGGCTTTGGGCCATGTGAACTAGGAACTGACAAAGGGGACCACACTTGGCTCAAATCTCCATCAGTGGCTATGGCCAGTGTCCCCATCCACTTCCCTGAGTCAGTCTTCAGTAACCAAGAAGTCATACAGATAAGACCCTTTGGATCCTGCTAATATGGGCATGGGGAAACTTCTCTAGGTTGCTATCTTGCCACAGCTCTTACCCTCAGGAGCTCACACGTAGATGCCAACCCAGAGCAGCAAGAAGAGGACTCCAAAGCCCATAAAGAGTGAGGCCACCAAGGAGATGAGAAGCTCTTTGTAGATATCTCGAGTGTACTTGGTAGAAGTGACCTCATAGCTGAGCAGGGCTGTTAAGGCAAAGCAAAGGGATGGACAGCAGAATGCAGGGATCCTGGCCTGTATGAGGTGAAAAGCATGGGTCGAATGCTTTCTGGCTTAGGGCATCCAGGCAGAGGGGCCCAAGACATGATTAGGATTATGGTGCTCCATACTACCCCTCCAGCACCCAGGAAGAAAATGAGGGGAGTAAGGTCACTTGCTGCAGGTCCTACAGCTTGGGAGTGGTGGAGCTAGGACTAGCTCTCAGACCTCTTGACACCTGAGCTCTTCCTTCCTTATACCACTTTTCCAACTTCAGATCTCCAATTTCCTTCCTCCAACAGCAAACTGAACTCACCTGAACTTGGGAAATAAGACCACAACCTGACCTTGGGCATCACCAGCTTTTCCCTCCTTACCTTCTCCCATCCCCAATCCAGTGTACAAAACTGGCAGGGTGCATGTACCTGGCATGGTTTCTTCCTCATCTTCCAATATTACTACCAGACCACTGGCTGCTCAGAGAAAGGATACACGAAGAACCAGGCGGTGAAGAACATACCAATGGCCAAAAGCACCACAGTCAGATGGGGGAAGACAGCTGGGTTCACTGGGCTGGTGTATCTGCTCATGGCCTCGAGCTCCTAGGGGAGGGCATGAGATTAGAGGCATCAAAGAATCATGATTTCAGCCTGGGGAGACTGTAGGGTTATCAAGGAGCCTTGTGCTGTATGGCTGCTAGAAGCCTATTTCAGCCTAGAAATGTGGAAATCCTTCAGACCAACATCAATTGATTCCATACAGAAAGAAAAATTACAGATTTATCTTAAAACTGAGGAGACACTTTATCTTTTCTTTTTGGGACAGAGTCTCACTCTGTCACCCTGGGTAGAGTGCCATGGCATCATCATAGCTCACAGCAACCTCAAACTCCTGGGCTCAAGAGATTCTCTTGCATTAGTTTTTCTATCTTTTTTTTTTTTTTTTTGAGACAGAGCCTCAAGCTGTCACCCTGGATAGAGTGCCATGGCCTCACAGCTCACAGCAACCTTCAATTCCTGGGCTCAAGCGAGTCTCTTGCCTCTGCCTCCCAAGTAGCTGGGACTACAGGCGCCCGCCACAACGCCTGGCCATTTTTTGGTTGCAGCCATCATTGTTGTTTGGCGGGCCCGGAGGCTGGATTCGAACCCGCC
>CAUYON010057632.1:0-32419 GCA_963573935.1 Arctocebus calabarensis
TTTAAGATCTTAGATTTATACATAGTGTTTTAATATTAAACGCAGAAACATAAAGCTAATACTAGATATTAAATATCCTCACAATATTCTAAAAATGCAATTTCTTCAAAATTTAAATGCCAACTTACATTTTATTCACCATAGTTAATATTTAGGGGTAGAACCATGAAAAATCAGGCCCATACTATACCAAGTAGGCAGTAACCTACTATTTTCTCTTAAAAGTATATCATAAATATGTCACTAAATCCTTAACTATCATAGAATGACATTTAATATCTGTGTACTATTTTATTTCAAGAATGTGCAGTCATTTCTTGTTTAACTATTTCCTTTTGTAGCTCAATTAGTTTGTTTCCAATAGCTTCTTCCTCTTTTAAATGATTGTTCGTGACCATATTTGTAAATGGTCTTCATGCAATTATCTCTTTCTTTAAAGGATTGGAAGTTCAATGGAAAGCACATTTTACAGTTTTATTATTTATATTTGAAGCTTTTTTATAATTAAATGTTAAGAGCACAGACTTTAGAGTCAAGCCTCTTGGTCTGAAATTGGATTTAACACTTAACTCTATAACCTAAGGCAAGTTCTTTAACCATCCTAAGCTTCCACTTTCTCATCTATTTTAAGACATGAATAATTATGTTACTTATCTCAGACTGATTTTAAATGATTAAATCTTTACATATATTTAAAGAACAAATATCAATTTTAGGAAAGGTATAGACAAATGGACTGCCAGAAATATTATTCAAGTGTATGCTTCAAAAACAGTGCATACACATTCCCATGTCCTTACATGTCAGAACCATATATTACCACATTTAAAAAATTTTACCATTATTGATACATTCATTCACTTTGCCCCAGGGGAAGGGACTGTGTTTGTTCATTGATACATTCATTCACCTTGCCCTGGCAGAAGGGACTGTGTTCATTTGTTTCCTGGCCAAGGAACCCATACACCTATATATACCCCGAGACTAAAAGCCTAAAGGGGAAGATGGGGAAAGACCGGGACAGAAACAGAGAGAGCTTCTCTCTCCCCACTAGAATTCTCTCCCTCTACCAGGAGCTTTAGTGTTTTCTGTATTCTTTTCTGTAAATAAATTCTGTCTTACCACTGGGGAAAAAAAAAAAAATGCCATGAAGGCCATGTTAAACAGTTTGATGAAAAATAAATAAATAAATAGTAAAAAATTTTAGACATAGTTATCAAATGTTAACTTTTTATTAATAAATTTTATTTTAAATCAATTTTAGGTTCACAGCAAAATTGAGCAGAAAGTACAGAGAAGTATCCCATCCCCCATCACCCCCACACACAATCTCTCCTACTATCACCCCCAGCACCACAGGGTGCACCTGTTGTGACCTTGAACATACACTGGCTCATTAATACCCACTCCTTTGAGAAGGAGTGGGTATTAATTTTGTTGGGCTTTGAGAAATGCAAACTTTCAGGTACACAGCACTGTGGTGTCACACAGTCTAGTTACTGCTCTAAACCCCTTCTGTGCCCTGCTAATTCATCTCTTCCTCCCCCCATCCCCTGACAATCACTGATGTTTTTTATTCCCCATACTTTCAACCTTTCCAGAATGTCATACCAGTGAAAGTACAGACTTTTCAGGCTCACATCTTTCAGTTTATAATATGCATTTAAGTAATAAGAATTTCCTCCATGTAGTTTCATGTCTTGAAAAGCTCATTTATTTCTATCACTAAATAATACTTCATTGTGATGATTTACCACAAGTTGTTTTTTTGTTTGTTTTGTATTTTTGCAGTTTTTGGTCGGGGCTGGGTTTGAACCCCCCCCCCAGCTCTGGTGTATGGGGCCGGTGCCCTGATCCTTTGTGCCACAGGCACTGCACTTACAGTTTCTTATCCATTCACCGACTGAAGGATCCTTTGCTTGCTTCCTCATCTAAGCAGTTATGAATCAAACTTCTATAAACATCCATGTACAGGATTCTGTGTGAAAATAAGACATAAGCGTCCAATTCACCTGGATAAATGCAGATGCTGGATCAAGTGGTAAGAGGATGTTTTGTTTGGGAGGAAGTTGCCACATTTTCTTCCAAAGTGGCTGTGCCATTTTGTGCTCCCACCAGCAGTGAGTTGAACGAGAGCTCTTGTTGCTCCCAGTCTTTGCCAACATTTGGAGACCCCCAACATTTGGAGACCTCAGTGTTTTAAATTCTGAGCCTCCTAAGAGATGCGGCATCCTGCTGCTTTATTTTTACTTTCCTAATGACTTAAGATATGGATCATCTTTCA
This sequence comes from Arctocebus calabarensis, assembly GCA_963573935.1. Classification (NCBI taxonomy): domain Eukaryota; kingdom Metazoa; phylum Chordata; class Mammalia; order Primates; family Lorisidae; genus Arctocebus; species Arctocebus calabarensis. The sequence goes on from CAUYON010057632.1 coordinate 2,285, forward strand.
CTGCAGTTTCTTACAATCTGAGTATATTCTCTGGCAAGCTCTTTTCAGGCCTTTGGCCCATAGTAAGTGGCAATTAAATTTAAGGCACAATATAGTGACATTTTTCTCATGGTTCACAATTTGAAAGACAATTATCTTTCATCTCTATTCAAAGTATATTTTAGCATTGAAAACTTTCAGCTGATAAAGGCTTATTGATTTTACTTAGTTTATTTTTCCGATGAGATAAAGGTCAAAGTGTTCTAAAGACTTACTTAAGTAAGCATGATAATTAATGTAAAAATAAGGTTGAATCAACTTTTATAAAGTTCTGACACCTACTGAGCCATAATAATTACCTTGGGAAAAATTTAGCAAACATTTGGTTATCTTAATAAGAAAACAGGGTTCTACTTTATGCTACATTCTCTATACAAGCCAGATGCTTGTAATTTAAGAAAGTTATATCAATAAAAACCTAGAAAAATTCTAGAAATAAATAGCATAATTAACAAGGGGACAGGCTCTGAATTGGAAAATGAAACAAGAACTTTGGTCTTAAGGTAAGGAAAAATGTAGTCAGTGTTTTCTCCTTATTTATTTATTTATTCATTTTAGACAGAGTTGCACTATGTCAACCTCAATAGAGTGCTGTAGCATCACAGCTCACAGAAACCTCAAACTCTTGGGCTCAAGTGATTCTCTTGCCTCTGGTTGGGACTACCAGCACCCGCCACAACACCTGGCTATTTTTAGAAACAGGGTCTTGCTGTAGCTCAGGCTGGTCTTGAACTCATGAAATCAGGCAATCCTTCCGCCTCAGCCTCCCAGAGTGCTGGGATTACAGGTGTGAACCACCACATCCATCTGTTTTCTCCTTCTTGAAAGATAAATACAGAAATGGAAAATAAAATGATTCAGTAAATTTTCAGCTAATGTAAACTCTATAATCTTCTCTTAACTGTAGAAGAAATAAACTGCATACTACTCAACACAGAAAATAGTAGGCTTACTAAATTTTTACGTCAAATATTAGTGACAGGCTGAAAATATTTCATACACAAACTTATTTCTATTTATCTGTATACATTTTATTAAATTATGCTTATGTATTAAAATATAGAAATATCTAAATATATTTAAAATTCAAGAAACATTTCATGCACAAATATATATATTATATTCTTTACAGAAATAAAACTACTAGGGAAGTATTTCTAAATGTTTGATACTGTTGGGAGGGCAAAGTCTCCTAAAAAGACCTAACTAGTTGTCATACTAAAGGCCAAGTTATGAGCTGAAGACATCATTAGGCTATGGAAGTGTGGCATTCTGGTGTTTTCCAGAAATTCATATTTAAGCCAAAACTTGTAAATCTAAACATTCACTTAATAATGACTAACACATTGAAACTCTGCCCTGGCATTGGAAGGATGACTGTGAAAGAATGTCTGGTCCATTATACTAATTACACTGTTGGCTTTCTATAAATTATCTGGATAATTGCAGCCAATTGTCAGCCTTTAATGACACTAGAACTGGAAAAGAGCAATCTTTGGCAAAAAAGTCATATAGAAGGACGAACATAATAACACAAAGTTAATAAACTCCTTCCAGATAGAAATGTGCACACAAACTTTACAATCATTTATAAAGTTAAGATTAGGAAGTTGTCTAAAAACTCCTTTATATGAAAAATTAGGTAAATCTTTTCCCTTTCATAGAGAATTTTCCCTCATGTAGTCTTCTATTTTTGGTGAAACCGCTGTTAAAACTGTGAAGGTAAGAATATATGAAAAATACTCATTAAAAATAATTGGTCGAAAACTTGCTAATGGAAGTGAGAAAATAATTATTTAAGGCAGTGGTTCTCAACATTCCTAATGCCGCAACCCTTTTATACAGTTCCTGTGGGTCGCAACCCACAGGTTGAGAACTGCTGATTTAAGGTGACCAAGTTTCAGACCAGACACATAATTCCGATCGCTTGTTTTTCTCACATGTTAATTTAATGTAATTATTTAACAGTTTGATGTAGGTAAGTAAAGGATAAAATGACAATTTTTAAAAATCCTTTTAAGTACACATTGGGTTTAATGGTAGTTAAAATTAAATTATAGTAAGGAAATCGGAAGTGTTCTCTGTCAGTTTGCCTTTGGGGAGCAGAGGATTTTATGACTTCATTTTTAATGACCCTCATGATTCCTGGGGGGAGTCATAATTTGTTAATCAGGAACAGCTGCCATTTAATAAAACCCAACTTTGTTGGGCCGGGTCAGCAACAGTGCCGCTCAGCAGCTTCGAAGATATTTCTCTGCATGTTTCCTTTTAAGCTTCTCCACATTTAAGGTCATTTCCATTGTTTTACTAACCTAATTGAGCAATTGAATCTACAGGTCATAACAAAGATTTTAGTAATAGATCCTTTGAGACTTCCAGTCCCAAAATGAGTATAAAACTATCCTGTTAACTTTGTCATTCTGTTTTTGAACATATACATTAAAGATACTGGAAGAAAAGAACAGAGGAGCTAGTGTATTCAATATGAAGAATTCAAAACTGTTAAGTAAAATTTAGGCAAATTCTTTTATAATAATGAAGATGTCTAATTATCACAGTAACATTATCTTTTTCTTTCCCTCTCCTGTTAGTAGCTATTTACTACGTATGTTCTAGTATTCTAAAATTTATCTCAAGTCTCAATGACCACAATATTTTCCTAAAATTGCATCATTCTTTTCTCTCTTCTTTAGTGATATTCTCAAACTTTTGCTGTATGTTCTAGTATGGAGATGCTTTTAGGAAGGCGGTTTAAAGGTTTTTCAGAAAAGATGATGAAAAATGAGGAATATTATTACATCATAGCTTAGGTATTGCTGTTCTATTGCTGTGTTAAGATTTCCATCTGCAGTAACTTTGCTACTACTCACTAACATTTCATATTCTACTTTCTCTCCAAGTGCATTAAAAAATTGCACTTTTTGGCCAGCTTGACAAAGTTAGACATGGACATATTACTTGTTTTGCTATTAAAATATTACCAGAAGGAGAGAGTGAGGTATCTTTGCTGAAGTGTTAAGTGCTAGTGCTAGGCCCTCAAACATTCTCTTTCCCTGCATTGACAATTATGAAGACATATATTGAGATGGCAACATCTTAAGATAGTGATGCTTTTGCCTACTTGGGTTTTGGGTGACTGATAAGAAGACTGTCTCTTGTGCACATGTCCTTTACAACTAGAATAATCAAAAATAGTCTTTTATTTGTTGCAGGCTACTGAGATTTTAAGTTGGTTCTTTTGTGGTGTATCATAATAAGTCCAAACTCTAGTTTTAATTTATTTTTAATCATCAAGCTAATGATATGAATTATTCTTCTTTTGAGATAAAATGTCTAGAGACAGTTGTCATGAAATTTGTTTAAGTGCATTAAATTGCATATGTCAGTCTTACCTGCTATTCCAAACCGTGTTTCTATTTTAACTGTGAATAACACAGCGATTTTCTTTGAACTAGTATGCTAAATTAAGGGAAGATGACATCATGCACTAAATTTAATACTTATCAAAATGAAACTTTCCATGTCACTTTAGATGGCACGACTGATAAGGAATGAAGGCTGGAAACTTGATTTAATTGTTCTCAACTTACCATGGGGAGAATTATATACCTCTCACCTTTCCTGTTTGCATGTTTCCTTCTAAGCTTCTGCACCCCTATTCCTGTGATCCAGTTGCTGACTTGCAGCACCAAAAGCAGGGGAGTCTGTGAATGGAAGCCGCCTGCAGCATAACTCATCTCTTCAAAGGTGACTGGATTCAAGGGCTACCATGTCTTCCAACATGCTGTGTATTTTCATTATTACTTTTAAATAATCCTTGTTTTCTCTTTTGCACATCAGTAAAGACTTTCAACAGTAGATGTCAAAATCAGTTGGTTCTTTTGCTTGTTGAATTTCAAGAGAAGTTAAATATGAAGATCTGCTTCTACAGCACACTGTTTTGTGAAATACCATAATTCAATCATGCTTCTTATACAGTCAGCAACAGTCCATTTGTGAGAATAATTCTGAATGCATTATAAAAATTAGCTTCAATATTTCTGTTGTGATACTCAGCTCTTCCAGGATAAACAAAGCTTCATGCCATGGATACTGATGCCCTAAGTCTTATTTTATCTGCTGTACATAAAAAGTCTCCACTAATAAGGAGCTCAAACAGTGGAAATGGTACAAAGATTTTTAATTCAGTATTTACCTTTTGTGGTTAGGTTTGGGAATTTTCCTTTTCCTTTAATAAGAACTAAAGATAAGCTGGCTAAGCTATGGAAATACAAATGTTAAAATTGTCATGAATGCTGTGCCATCTGGCACTTAGGTAATGGTAGAGATAAGCTGTTGATCAACACATACATTCTCGTTAGAATCTCTCCATTTTTAACATAGAACAGATGAATTTTCTTTGGAGCAGTTTGTTCTAAGGATGGCTTTCTTGGTCATCAAAAGAGGTTTTAAAGTTTCATGAATTGTTGCCACAGTACTATGAATTGAATAGAATCTCTATTGTATTTTCCAAAATGCCTGCCTGTAAATTCTTAAAGACGTTTTGGTATTTATTTAGTCTATGTCACAAATTAATGCTAATAGTAAGAGGCATGGCAAACTTTTTAAGACTTTCCATGCACATATTCACATTACTCTCTTGTATAGTGAGGGATAGTCTCCAAATTCTCAGGTTATTAATGACTCTCCTGGCTGGGAGCTGAGAGAATGATGCTATTCAGTGCCTCACCATAACCATACAATGATTTACAGGTGCACCTTGACCGTTAGACCTTAGAAATAAGATTGATATAAGAATCTAAGGAAGAATGAAATAAATTTTAGAAATATGGCTGACTAGAATCTCATGCAAATTTGTAAATATAAAATAGGACACTATTTGCCTGTATTGTTTATTTTTATTACTTTTTGCTATCTTAACATGTTATTGCTTATATTTATTTTTATCTGTTTTCTATAGTCTATGAATTGTACAGGATTAAATAAAACCTTTATATGAAATATGTTTTTCACTGAAAGTGAATTTTTTCCAAAATCAATAAACATATTTATTTATACCATAGCTTTGATTGAACGAAATAATTTTTTAACATAAATGGAAAAAGAAAATTTCAATGGCTTTGCTAAGAGAATAGACAAGAATTTGTTACTGAACATTTAATATTGATTTTTAAAAAAAAAAAAACCTAGACCTCTAGGTTTGATTGCTGGGTTTTGTGTTCAGTGACTCTCAAAAAGTATTATCAAGTCCAGATGTTCATATGTTATTGAACATCATATTTAAATGTGTAAGAATATATGTGTGTTCATTTATTCCATTTGATACCAGATCAACATAGTGAAAAAGAAGAAATACCTTTGACCTCATATGTCTCAGTCAAATCCTGATTTGGTCATTTTCATTATGAAAATGTTCAGTTTCATCACTGTCAAATGATGATTCTTATGTTATCTACTTGTGGGTTTTTAAGGATTACATAGAATTCGTATATTAGGGATGTGGACTTGTGGGTCCATAGTGTGGCCCTTTGACTTATTCCAAATTTTATAGAACAAATCCTTTTATTTGTATTAATACATTTTTATTCCTCTTTTATATTTCTATTTATTTATAAAATGAACATATTTAAACATTTAGGAATAAAACAAGTTTCAGTGAAATAATTCTTCCACATTTACCGGCACAATTAGAACACTAAAGGCTAAATTGATGGCTGCTATGTTCATGATCTAGTTTCTTTTCATTTTTTTTTCTGGAGGTAGTCATGTTTTATTAATTTGTAATTGATGTTGATAATTGTATTAGTTATTCTCAATTAACTGATTTTTTAAAACTTTATTCAAATTAATATGAGGGTACAATTTTTAGGTTACATTGTTCTCACTTCCAGGGTAAAGTTCCATCTGTAGAAGAGCCCCTCACCCAGGAGGTGTGTTATACACGCTCACAATGTGCACATTAGGTGAGATCTTGCCTTATACCCTACCTCCTTCTGCCATATGCCCTCCCTCCTTCCACGTCCATCTACCCCAAACTGGACCATAATACTGGTTTTATTGTTCTTAGGAACATGTAAATTGTTTATACATTGGTTTCATATTAGTATGGAGTACGTTGGATATTAATCTTTCCATTCTTGTCATACTCTACTAAGAAGACTCTATTTCCACTCCATCCAGGTGAATGTAAAAGATGTAAAGTCTCCAGCTTTTTAACAGCTGCATAATATTCCATGGTATACATATACCACTGTTTGTTGATCCATTCGTGAGTTGATGCGCACTTAGTTTGCTTCCACGACTTGGCAATTATGAATTGAGCTGCAGTAAAATTTCTGGTGCAAATGTCTTTGTGGTAAAATGATTTATGTTCTTCTGGGAAGATACCTAGTAATGGGATTGCAGGGTCAAATGGAAGGCCTACTTGTAGATCTTTGAGGATTCTCCATTCTTCTCTTCACAAAAGGAAGCATTACTTTGCAATCCTAGCAGCAATGTAGAAGTGTTCCTTTCTCACCATATCCATGACAGCAACTAGTGTTTTGGGACTTTGTCATGTGGGCTAATCTTGCTGGGTTAGGTGATATCTTAAAGGGGTTTTTGTTTGCATTTCTCTGATGATTAAAGACAATGAATATTTTTTCATGTGTTTTTTGGCCATTTGTCTGTCATCTTAGGAGAAGTTTCTGTTCAAATCACTTACCCACTTACAGAGAGGGTTTTTTGCACTTTTCTTATTATTTAGAGTTCTCTGTAGGCTCTAGTTATCAGGTCTTTGTCAGATCATAACGTCCAAAAATCTTCTCCCATTCTGAAAGTTGTCTATCTGCTTTGTTTGTGATACTCTTAGCTGTGCAAAAGCGTTTTAGCTTGGTCAAGTCCAAGTTCTTTGTTTTTGGTGTTGCTGCAATTGCTGGGGGAGTCTTCCTTATAAATTTTTTTGCCAGGCCAATATCTTCAAGTGTTTTCCCAACTCTCTTCTAGAATTTTTATTGTTTCATGTCTTAAATTTAAATCTTTTTAAAGCGAAATTTAAATCTTTTATCCAACTAGTATCAATTTTTGTCAATGTGAGAGGTGCAGGTACATTTTCAGTCTTCTGAATGCGAATAACAAGTTTCCCAGCACCATTTGTTAAATAAGAATTCTTTTCCCCATTGCATGTTTTGTTAGGCTTATCAAAGATTAAATGAAAATATATGGCTGGGTTTATCACTACATTCTCTATCCTATTCCATAGATCTGTGTCTTTCTTTTTGCACTAGTACCCTGCTGTTTTGATCACTATAGCCTTGTAATTCACCTGAAGATTAAAGGTGATGTAATTAATTACATCAAAATTGTGCAAAATTCTTTGATGCCTCCAGAATTGTTTTTGTTTTGCTATTTGAGTTTTTTCTGGTTCCATATGAATTGAAGTACTATTTTTTCAAGAGCTATACAGTATGGCATTGGTGCTTTGATGGGGATTGCATTAAATCTACAGATGGCTTGGAGTAGAATCAACATTTTACCAATGTTAATTGTTCCCAGCCATGAGCATGATATGTTCTTCCATTTGTTGACATCTTCTGCTATTTCCTTTCTCAAAGTTTCATAATTCTCTTTACAGAGATCTTTCATGTCTTTTGTTAGCTATATTCTCAGATATTTCATCTTCGTTGGTGCCATTGTAAAAGGAATAGAGTCTTTGATTTTGTTCTCAATTAGACAATTGTTGGTGTATATAAAGGCTATTCACTTGAGGGTATTGATTTTGTAACCTGAGTGGCTGCTATATTCCTTGCTCACTTGTAAGAGCTTTGTAGTTGAGTCGCTGGGTTTTTCCAGGTATAAGATCATGTCATCTGCTAAGAGGGAAATTTTCACCTCCCCTGGTCCCATTTGGATTCCTTTGATCTCCTCCTCTTGTCTGATTATGATGGTCAGGACTTCCAACACTATATTAAATAGCAATGGAGACAGTGGGCATCTTAGTATGGTTCTAGATTTGAGTGGGAATGCTTTCAGTTCAATGTGATATTGGCTGTGGGTTTGCTGTAGATAGCCTATATCAGCTTAAGGAATGTTCCTTCTAAGCCTATTTTCTTGAATATTTTTATCATGAAAGGATGCTGGATATTGTCAAAAGCCTTTTCTGCTTCAATCAAAAGAATCATATGGTCTTTGTTTTTGATTCTATGAAAGTGATGTATTATATTTATAGATTTGCATATGTTGAACCTACCCTGTGTCTCTGAGATAAAACCCTCTTGATCACGGTCTATAACCTTTTTAATGTGTTGTATTCTGTTTGCTAATATCTTGTTGAATATTTTTACACTGATATTCATTAATGAATATAGTTTTCTTCATTTGTTTGATCCTTTCCTGGTTTGGGGATCAAGGTTATATTTGCTAATAGAATGTGTTGGGGAGGATTTCATCTTTCTCTATATTTTGAAAAAGTTTATGCATTATAAAAACTAACTCCTCATTGAAGGCTTGATAGAAATCTGGTGTGAAACCATCTGATCCAAGGATTTTCTTTTAGGGGAGATTTCAAATAATCAATGCTATTTCAGTACTTGATATTGGTTTATTCAAGATTTTAAAATCTTTCTGGCTGAGTTTTGGAAGGTATTGTGCTTCCAGATATTGGTCTATCTCCTCTACATTTTCACATTTCTGGGAATAGAGTATTTTGTAGTAATTGTTGAGAATCTTTTGTATTTTTGTAGTATTAGTTATTATTTCCCATTTATCATTTCTGATTTTAGTTATTAGAGATTTGGTTTTTCTGTTTCTGGTTAGTCTAGCCAAGGGTTTATCAATTTTATTAATCTTTTCGAAGAACCAACTTTTTATTTTGTTGATCTTCTGAATAATTCTGTTGCTTTCAATTTCATTTACTTCTGCTCTATTTTTGGTTATTTCTTTTGGAAATAACTTCTGCTAGCTTTTGGATTAGAATATTCTTCCTTTTCCAGTTGCTTGAGACAGCCCAGTAGGTTGCTGACTTGCTCTTTCTTTTTTCTTGATGAAGTCATCTAATGCTATAAACTTCCCTCTAAGGACTGCCTTTGCAGTATTCCCACAGGTTTTGATAGTTTGTGGCTTCCAAAAGTCTAATGATCTTCTTCTGAATTTCACCTATGACCCAGCTATCATTGAGCATAACTTTATTTAGTTTCCAAAATTTTATTTGAGTATAAAGAATTCTGTTGCTGTTGAGTTCAACTTTTATTCCATGATGATATGGGAAGGTACAGGGGATAATTTCTATTCTTTTGAATTTGTTGATGTTAGCTTTGTGACTTAAGAGGTGATCAATTTGGAAGATGATCCATGGGCTAATGAGAAGAAAGTGTATTTGGTTTTGTAGGATAAAGTGCTCTATAAATGTCTGTTAAGTCCATTTGTTCTTAAGTGTTCTTAAGTCCGCTATTTATTTGTTTAGTTTCTGCTTAGAGGATCTAAGTACTACCAACAGGTCCAGTACTACCAACAGGGTGTTACAATCTCCAACTATTATATTGTGGGAGGATGTCATACATTCAGATCAGTTAGGCTTTGTTTCATATATTGAGGTGCATTCAAATAGGACACATAGATGTTAACTATTGAAATCTCTTTATATTGTGCACTTCCCTTGACCAGTATAGTGTCCATCTTTGTCTTTCAGTATTTTTGTTGGTTTGAATCCCATTGTATCTGCATATAAGTTTACAGCCCCAGCTTTTTTCTGCTTTCCATTTTCCCAGAATACCATTGCCCATCCCTTCACTCTGTGTCTTATTTCATCCTTTGAGGTAAAGTGAGGTTCTGGTAGGCAACAGATGTCTGGCCTGAGTTTTTGTATCCAGTTGGCCAGCCTATGCCTCTTGAGAACTGATAGATGTGGCAGAGTTTTGGTCATCTTGTTTTTCAGAAGTCCAGAGCTTAATTTTATGCCTCTCACCATGTGGAAGCAGGCTTTGTTCTTTAATTTCTGGGTAGGTTTATTTTGATGTTGTATCCTCCAGTTGCCTGTTGTGAAGAATGGGTCTAAGTATTTCCTATAGAGCTGGTCAAGTCACAGCAAATTTCTTCAGCAAGTGGATGTTAGTGAAGTATTTGATTTCTACATCACAAATGAAACTCAGTTTAGCAGGGTATAGGATTCTGGGCTGGAAATAGATTTGTTTAAGAAGGTTGAAGGTCAATGAACATCCTTTCCTGGCTTGGCTGAAAGAGCTGCAGTCATCCTTATACTTTTATCCTTATAAGTAATACATTTTTTTTTACACCTGTCTGCCTACAGAAGTATCTCCTTCATATTAACATTGGTAAAATTAATTACAATGTGTCCAGGAGGTGCTTTTTTTGGATCGAGTCATGCTGGGGTTCTGAAACTATCTACTATCTACTATCTCAATGTCTGTGTCTCTTGCTATACTTGGGAAATTCTCTGGCATAATATCTTGGAGCAGAGAATTTCCGCCTTGGGGACCATCTTTGTCTCCTTCAGGTATCCATATAACTTGGATGTTTGATTTCTTGGAATGACCCATAACTCTCTCAGGGAATATTCTGGTTTTTTTGTTTGTTTGTTTGTTTTTTCCCCATTCTTCTGCCTCTTTGAGTTCTTGGGATAGTTGAAAAGTCTTGTCTTCTTTATCTGAGATTCTTTCCTGGCACTGCTCAACAATATTTCTGAGGGACTCAACTATATTTTGAAGCTCCTCAATTACCTATTTCAATTCCTTAAATTCTTCTACATCTTTCCTCACTATGGCCATATCCTTGGTGACTGTGTCTTTTAATTCATTAATTTCTTGAGACAACTTCTGAACTGTTTTTTGGTTCTGTTTCCATCTTTTCTGCCAGTCCTATTATCTTATTTGCCATCCATATTCTAAATTCTATTTCTGACATATTAGCAATTTCTCTATGTATGGGATTCTCTGTTGTATTTTCTTTGCTGTCTCCAGGAGGTATTGATCTACCCTGATTTTTCATGTTGCCAGATGTCTTCAACTGATTCCTCCTCATGAGTATTTTCAGCTTCTTCTTCTTTTTCTCCTTCTTAATATATTAATTATACTTTTTTATCATTGAATTGATCAGTCATACTTGATGAGTCCACTCCTCACTATTGCAGTGCCATTACTGCACTAGCAAAGGTAGAGAAATGGTGACTCCACAGCCACAGAGAGTGTCTCCAGGGGGACAAGAATCAGTAGGCAGTACTGGCCCAGAGTTTCAATCAAAGTTTCTCTGCTAGTTCTGGCTCCACCCACCAAATCAAACTCCCAAGGCTGCACAGCTGACAGCACAGGCTCAGAGTTCGGAGAGATGCTTATACACTGGACACTGTCCAACCAAGCAAATGCTGAGGGCTTCTGTAGACAGTATAGGCCCAGAGCTCAGACAAAGTCACCTGGACACTGGGCACTGGACACCTATCCAGTCAAGCTCAGGGAGCTGCCGCCCATTGGGGGACACAGATCTAAAATTCAGATAACAGTCACTTGGGCACCAGGCATAGCCTACCTACTTGAGCTCAGAGAGCCTCCACCCAGTGGAAAGTGTTAATCCAAAGTTCAATACAAAGTCATTTAAATCCTGGGCCCACTCCCCAAATGAGCTCAGAGAGCACCACCTGGTGGAGGCCAAAGATCCAAAGTTCAGTTCAAAGATGCTTAAACCTTGGCCCTGCCCACCCAAATGAGCTCAGAGAGCCCTGCCTTGAGGGGGCCAGAGGTCCAAAGTTCAGTCCAAAGTCACTTAAATCCTGGCCCTGACCCCCCCCCTCCATCAAGCTCAGAGAGCCTTACCTGACAAAGGGCAGAGGTCCAAAGTTCATTTAGACAGCTGTCTTCCCATCCAATCAAGCTCAGAGAGCCATGTCTGATAGAGAGGACAGGTCCAAAGTTCAGTCAGAAGTCAAAGTCGTTTAAGCACTGGTTCAACCCACCTGATGGATCTCAGAAGTTGTCCTGAAGAACAAAAAACAGAGCTTCCTAAGAATTCAGAGCTGCGAGAATTACTAGATAGTTCACCCTCTCTCCACAAAAGCTTGGACTGCTGTAACACTGTCCTCATTCTGCAGCTCAGCAGCCGGCACACTTCCTTAGCTTCCCAGTGAGCTCGTCAAACACTCCAAACTCTATAGGGGATTGTCTTTCCAGCAACTATGGTGGGGGGAAGGGTGATCTAGGTGCTCAGGATTGCAGGAAAAATCGTCTGGAATGCCAGACACAATGGGGCCCACTTTCAGTGGTAGGACCTCAATAATGAAATAGGACTGGGACTTGGCAACTGCTCTCCTGAAAGATAAGGTCAGGAGACTTTTGAACCCAGTTCACTGGCTGACTGGTCACTTACCATGGATCTCCCATTTGTGGGGAGGGGTCTCCTTTTCTATGGGTGCTGGGCTTATACCATTTTCTTTTTCTTCCACTTTCTTGTTTTTGTCACTTGGTTCAGCCTAGGTGATGTGTACCTCAGGCAGTCCTCTCAGTACAGAGCTCCTCTCACTTGGTTTCCATCCACTTCAGTCCAATATCTCTCCCTTCAGGCCCCAAGCCTCTAGCAAAAGCTACTACTTGTCAGCCATCTTCCCACAATTCCCTATGATCTAGTTCTTATTGCCCCACCTGACTGGTGCCACTACCACACAAGACTGGTTAGTGAGAGTGTGTGGGAGTCAAGTATGCCATCTGTTATCAGCATGATAATGGTGCCTAGGGAATCTGTGAATAGTTACATGGTTTGACAGTACTTTTTAATTCATCTACTTAACAGTCCATCATGGCAAAGAAGACCAGAGAATGCTAAAGGAAGAAAGCAGATACTTTAATGAGGATTGGGAATTAAAATATCATTTTGATTCTGCTAAAAATATAATGATTGGCTTGCTTTGTGATATTACAGTATGAACATTAAAGAAATTCAGTGCTCATCAGCATTATAACATGTATAAGGACCAAAAATATTTTCAAGTAGAGGTCAAGGTGTGAAAGGTTGTATTGAAAGAAATTAAATGATGAAAAGCAAAAGCAAAAACAATTCTTTTAAGCAGCAATAAGACCTGGAAATAATGCTACTGAAGCAACTTATAAAGTAGCTTATTGACGCAGGAAAAAAAAAAAGGAGAAGCCATTCAGTGATGTAGAAATTATGAAAGAATGCACTGTCCAATTTGTAGAATGCTTAGACCACAATAAAGTTTTCAAAGTACAAATAACTGCTTCTTTCAAAGTGAATCATAACTGATTGGCAGCATGAATTAGCCTTCAACTTAACAGAACAATTTAATTCAATACTTCAAAAGGAAAATATGTATTATTCAATAGTTTTGGATTAATTAGCTGATACTACTTACTTGGCCCAGGTTTTATGCTACATTCAAGTCATGATAAAAAATATTCTTTGCTAAGAATGGGCACTTTTGTAAACTACTCCACACATGGAGTAGATATCGTCAACAACTTTCAAGGTAAATGCTATCAAGATGGACTGAACTTGATAAATTTATTAAGTGTATGTACAGATGGTGCACCTTTCATGATAGGAAAATATGAAGGGTTTTTTGCACAGATTAAACTAAAGTATTACCAAGTCCAGATTCTCTCATTTCTTTTCATTATATCTTATATCAGCAAAATCTCCATGTTAAAGCTCCTATTTTAAGTGGCACTTTGCATACAGTTATAAGTATTGTTAACTACAGTAGAATTGCCATAGTTGACTATCTCCCTACACTGGCCACTTCATTATGTTGGCCTAATTTTCATAGACTAGACATGTATAATATGGACAGGTCAGTGCAGTATGCCTAGGTCCTTATGCTGACAACCTCCATATGTTGACCAGGTTGTTACAGTAGCTTGGATGGTCAATTTAGAGAGATTCTATTGTATACTGTACAAGTGCAACAAGGCATCACACATTAGGTTCATAAAAGGCTAATATTGAAGGTGGAAGTAGTGTAGATTTGCCCTTTCATCCTAAAATGTGTTGGCTATTTCAGGGACAGATGTTAGACAAAATTTTATCTCTGTGAGAAAAGATAGTTAAATTTTACGAAGAACCAAATCATCGATGTGAATTATTGCACGAATATTTCTTTAAGAGTGTAGAATTTCAGTGTTATATTATGTCAAATCAAAATGACTTGCATATTTCTTTGCAAAGTAAAAATAATTTTATATATGATATGTGGTACAAAAAAAAAAATCCAAGCCTTTCCAAAAGAAATATTTATCTTTTATTAAAAACACTTCTTTCTTCAAAAAAAATTTTTGGATGAACATTTTTCCCTACTAACAAAGGTCACTGATGTGCAGGATGATATATGAGAATCATTTGAAGAACATGCAGCTATTATAGGTCTATTATTAACTGGAGAATACAATAAACCATTCACTGCTTTTGAGAATCATGACATCACACTCAAATTAGCATTTCAGCTCTCCTAGTTGATATCACAAAAGCACCTAAAAAACTGCAGATGGCATTGACTGGGCTCTCAGTACATTGCATTTTAAAGTCATTTTTTGATGCTAAGAAAGATTCAATTGAAATATGAAAAAATGCAGTAGACTACTCACACCTTTGGCAACATGCCAGCAAAATTCTTTCTTTTTTAAACCATTTATTGTTGCTATATTCTCCTACCTAACCCAAATCAGGACAAACTTAAGGTCATTAATGACAGATGCTTATCTACAGGATCAACTAAAACTGTGGCCCTCCATGCTGCAACCAAATATTGAAATGCTTTCCAAGAAAAAGTAGATACACAAAGTCATTAAAAGATTAGTTAATTTTAAAATTTATATGTGGTTATTTTTTGAAATTGTTAAATACCTAACAGATTTGTACAAAATAATATACATTTTTAGGTAAATCCAATTGAAGTTTAATGAATGTAGCCTTATTTGATTACAGCTCAACTAATGCAGCCTAACATGAAAAGATCCCCCACCTCTGGCCTAATATGTAGCTAAAACTAAGCATTTGCTCATTGTAATTTTTATTTTATTATTATAGGTAATACCATAGGATAAGGTATCATTAAAAAATTATCTCATGAATACATAATTATTACTATATTTTCTCAGAGGACAGTATTGAGAAATTTAATAACTATGAAAATTATTAGACTTCCTCTAAATGTTCATTTACCTATTCATGAAAAGACAAATCTGTCAAACTCTGTGTTTTCCTAGCCCATTCATTCTTCCAGTGTCTTGGATAATGTTTTTCTTAACTCTTCAAACTTTTTACTCCATCTTAATTCATCTTATTACCTGGCTTCCAATTTCACTGACTGAGCAAACTGAAAGGGTAAGAAGAGGGTTTCTCTATGCTCATGTAACCAAGGACCACATACCAGCAAGTGTTCCTCTCTGGTCTGCAGTATTAAATGATTCCCTACTCACTGAATCATTTTCATTATCATGTAAGTGTATGATAACACTATATACTTTTTAAAAATCTGTTTACCTTATATTTTCATCCAGAAATATTATATTTGTCTTCTATCTTCCCAAAATTTTTCCTAAAGATTTTATAATAACATTCTGACTATACACAATACTTTTTTTTCCTGAAGTTTTGGCCAAGGCCAGGCTTGAACCCGTCACCCCGGTATATGAGGCCAGCGCCCTACTCCTCAGCCACAGGCACTGCCCTATGCACAATACTTTTAATAATTCCATAAAGTGCTTTTTTAATGATTATGAATATCTATGGAAGCCATATGTATTGTGATTAAAACAGTTTGTAGAATTTGCTACTGGTGCAATGGCTTATGTTTATTGAGGAGATTTTTTTACTGAACAAGTGAATCTGTAATTATTTGAATATATTGCTTTCAGGTAATGTGACATTTCTGTGGCATTCAAAAATACGTGTTTTCAAAATGAATGACATAAAAAATTGAATAAAATGTTTTCATAAAAAAAGGACGGAAAATGAAACAGTATATCTAATCACTTATAAAAATTGACTCACAATAGATAAATGATTTATATCTAAAACACAAACTGATAAAAATTCCATAAGAAAGCATGAGAAAACTCTTGATGATGTTAGCCTGGGTAAAGATTTTATGAAGGACACTCCATTGGCAATCACAACAACAAGAAAAATAAATAAATGGGACTTAATTAGGCTCAAAACCTTCTTCACACCTAAGGATGTAACAATTAAAGCAGACAATCTTCAGAATGGGAAAAGACATTGCCATACAAATCTGACAAAGGGCTAAAAACTAGTATCTACAGAAATTTAAGTGAATCACCTAAAAAAGAGCAAATAATCCCATTTATAAGTGGGCAAGAGACATGAACAGAACCTTTTCTCAGGAAGACAAACGGCCAAGAAACACATGAAAAAATGCTCGTCATTCCTAATCATTAGAGAAATACAAATCAAACCCACCCTGACATATCACCTAATCACAGTGAGAATAGCTCACATCACTACATTCCAAAGCTGCAGATGCTGGCAAGGATATGGAGAGAAAGGAAAACTTTTACACCATTTGTGGGACTTCAAACTAATATAGCATTTTTCAGAAAGAAGAATGGAGAATCCTCAAAGTGCTAAATGTAGACCTTCCATTTGCTCCCACAATCTTATTAATAGGTATGTACCTAGAAGAAAAAAATCATTTTATCACAAGGACATTTGCACTAAAATATTTATTGCAACTCAGTTCACATTTGCCAAAATGTGGAATCACCCAAAGTGCCCATCAACTCATCAATGGATTAATAAACTGTGGTATGGGTATACCATGGAATACTATTCAGCCATAAAAAGATGGAGACTTTACACCTTTTGTATTTACCTGGATGAAGTTGAAGAACATTCTACTTAGTAAAGTATCAAGAGAATGCAAAAGCAAATATCCAATATACTCAATACTAACATGAAACCAATAGGTAACAACTACACACCTATGGAAGAGAAAAATATAATTAAATTGGAATGGGGAAGTGGAAAGGAAGGTGTGAGAAGGGAGAAGAGAGGATTGTAGTAAGCACTCACCAAGTGGGCACAGTGTAAGAGTATATGGAACACCTTCTGGATAAAGGGCTCAACTACAACCTAGACTTTACCTAACCAATGCACAAAATGTAACCTCAGTGTACCTCCATATTAATCTGAAACTTAAAAATAAATAAATAGATTATCCATTCATAGGCTGATGAGCATTTGGGTTGCTCCCTTGACTTGGCAATTATGAACTGAGCTGCAATAAACATTCTGGTGCAAATGTCTTTTGGATAAAATGATTTTTGTTCTTCTAAGTAGATACCTAGTAATGAAATTGCAGGATCAAAAGGCAGTGCCTGTGGCTCAGTGAGTAGGGTGCCGGCCCCATGTACCAAGGGTGGCGGGTTCAAACCTGGCCCTGGCCGAACTGCAGCAAAAAAATAGCCGGGCGTTGTGGCGGGTGCCTGTAGTCCCAGTTACTTGGGAGGCTGAGACAAGAGAATTGCCTAAGCCCAGGACCTGGAGGTTGCTGTGAGCCATGAAGCCATGGCACTCTACCAAGGGCAACAAAGTGAGACTCTGTCTCTAAGAAAAAAAAAAAAAAAAGGAATGTCTACTTTTAGTTATTTGTGGATTCTCCATACTACTTTTTGAAAAGGCTGTATTAGTTTATAGTCCCACCAGCAGGCCAGAAGTTTTCCCCTCTCTCCATATCCATGTCATCATCTGTAGTTTTGGGACTTTGCGATGTGGGCTAATCTTACTGAGGTTAGGTGATATCTCCGAGTGGTTTTGATTTGTTTGCATTTCTCTAATCATTAAAGATGATGAGCATTTATTCATGTGTTTTTTGGCCATTTGTCTATTGTCTTCAGAGAAGTTTCTGTTCAAGTCTCTTGCCCACTTATGGAGAGGATTGTTTGCTCTTTTCTTATTGTTTACTTTGTGTTCTCTGTAGATTCTAGTTATCAGGACTTTGTCAGATTCACAACATGCAAAAATCTTCTTCCATTCTGAACACTGTTTGCTTTGTTTGTAGTACCCTTAGCTGTGCAAAAGCTTTTTAACTTGATCAAACAAACTGTGGTATATGTATATCATGGAATCTATTCAGCCATTGAAAAAGATGGAGACTTTACATCTTTTATATTTACCTAGATGGAGTTGAAACACATTCTTCTAAGTAAAGTAGCACAAGAATGGAAAAATAAATATCCAGTGCACTCAATACTAACATGAAACCAATATACAAATAATTACATGTTCATTTGAACAAACAAACAAAAATATAGACTAGTACAGGGAAGAGGAGGTAGGAGAACTCTTGGCAGAAGAGGGAGGGCATGTGGTGGAATCTCACCTAATGTGCACATTGTGAGAGCATATAACATGCTCCCTGGGTGAGGGGCTCCTTTACAACTGGAACTTTATCCTCCAAGTGATAATAAGGTAATCTAAAAATTTTTACCCTCATAATAATTTGAAATAAACAAAGAAATTAAAAATATACCAATAAGATTACAAAATTTGGAACTATTTGAAAATATAACAATTTGAATTAAAATTATTATCATTGCCCAAAATAGGATCTCGCAATCATGTATTTTGTCTAATCACTGAACTCTCATGCTTTCTTCTACTCATGATATAAGGATTTTTGCCTCCACTATGTAAGTAAACCAGCTATTGTCATTGCTGATAACAACATCAATGATACTAAACTCAATGTTCATTTTGAGATACTTATTTGAATGAAATATAAGCGATTTAGAAATAGATAACAAATCCTCTTTTCTTAAAATTCTTCCTACTTTTTTCTATGTCCTTTCCATTTCCTACATTTAAGTCTTCATTGTTCACCTTCCAAAATGATAAATATTATAAAACATTTCACTTTTTCTTCTCTACCTAAATCATCTTCCTGTATCTTTTTACCTGATATTTTGATTTTATACCTCTTTTCCTGACCTTCATTTGCATCTGCCCATTTAATGACACCTCTTGGATGAGTAGAGGTCATCCTTTACCTGTCTTCTGCACTGCATTCTATTTTCAAATTTAGTTTCTAGAATAGTCTGAAAACAGGCTGGACACACAGAATGCTAAAGAATATGTATTTGCTAATTCACTTTTGACATACATACAAAGCGTGTTTGTCTTATGTAGGGAGGCCTGAAATTGTTTATTAAATAAATTCAGGCACATTAAGGTATGGATGGCTTGTAATTTAAGAAAATCTTAGATCAGAGCAAAAATTATTTGATTTGCTTAATAAGTGTTAGCAATAGTAGGGCTGTCTTCCTAGAAATTTGAAGAATAATTTAGTTGCTTTTCACACATTTAAAACACTTAGTTGTATATCTCATAGTCTGACATGTAGCATTTGGGTTCCTGCTGTAGTACAACAATCCCACCTTAAATCTTAATGTAACCAAGCAAAATCAACCACCCACCAACCAACAAAATCCCCTCTATTAAAAGAAAATCCTTTATCACTAATTTTGAACTTCTATTCATAATTGGTTCAACTTTAAGCCTCTCTAATTCTTCCCTTTTAACCAGTGAGGGCATACAACCTGTATCCAAACTGTGTGGTAGCCAGTATCAGAATTTGAATCTTCAATGAACAATAATTCTCATGCCCTTTGTAGCCTTCTAATCTAGGATAGCCTCACGACTTGATGTTGACATAAAATACAAGTCTAACAATTAAGTTCACAAACTCATCTTAGAAAAAGTGCCACATACCTCATTGCTGAACATTATCATAGTCCCTTTCTAGGTACTCCCTTTAGGAAGCTATGCACTGACACCAGTGCCTAGTTACTCTTCAAAGCAATTTTGGAACTCATTTTCTGGAATAACCATCAAAACATTATATTATCGTTGATGCCCTGAATGTCATCAAAATGTCTTCCTTTCAATGTTTCCTTTACATTTCATAAAATAAAAAGTCGTTTGGGGCCAAGTCAGGTGAATAGGGAGGATCATCCAATATACTTACTTTTTTTCTGGCACAAGACTCCCTCACAAGAATTGCTGTGTGAGCTGGTGCATTTTCATAATTCAAAAGCCACACCTTTCTTATGCCAAGATTTTCAGCTAAGATTTTCCTAAATGTTTCTTTATCAATGTTTACTTAGTGAGCTCTGCTTTTCACAGTTACCCAGAAAGTTTGATGCACAATTTGACCAATTTTTGCACGTTGTCAGTAGTTCTCTTCATTACTGGCCACCCTTACTTATCTTCATCAGTGATACTTTTTCTCCCCTCAAAAATGTTTAATGTATTTGTACACTGCCATTTCCTGGATGCTTTTTCTCCCCTCAAAAATGTTTAATCCATTTATACACTGCCATTTCCTTATGACACCGTCCTCATAAATTTGTACGAAAATGTCCCTAATTTCACTTCTACTCTTGCCAAGTTTAACAAGAAATTTAATATTTGTTTCTTGCTCTAATTCAATTTCCATCATTTTCATGATGGTGCACAAAACATGCAATCACAATAATGAACTTCACTCATCAAGACAGCTCCACATGTCCACATGAACACAGCTATGAGCGCCTAATGCGCCAGGGTTATGAACCCTTACTGAGTTTTTTGTACAGTGCTGCCAACATAAGTGCATGGGGGCAAGTTTACTAACTTAATTGTTACTCCACATATCTGATATAAATGCTGGTTTTTCAGAAGAATGCTTACAGCTTTTCCCTTTATCTCTTGGAAAACATGCTTGGAATTCTTTTCGAACCTAGCTGCTGTGCTTTAAGAAGCCCAAACCATGACAGACCGAATGGCCCACAAACACATGAAAAAAATGCTCATTGTTCCTAATCAGAGAAATGTGAATCAAAACCCCTCTGAGATATCACCTAACTCCAGTGAGATTAGCCCCGATCACAAAACCCCAAATCTGCAGATGCCGGTGTGGATGTGGAGAGAAAGAAGTATTTCTGCATTAATGGTGGGATTGCAAAGTAACAGAACCTCTATGGAAAGAAGTATGGAGACTTCTCAAAGCACTAAAAGTAAACCTTTAATACCACAATCTCATTACTAAGTGTCTACCCCAAAGGAAAAAAAAATCATTTTACTACAAGGATGTTTGTACTAGAATGTTTTTGCAGATAAAAATTCACAATTGTCAAGACATGGAAGCAGCCCAAATGCCCATCAACCCATGAATGGATTAACAAATTGTGGCTTATGTACACCATGTAGTACTATGCAGCCATAAGAAAAGATGGAGACTTTTATTTATTGCCTATGATGAGGGATAGTTTTGACATGACAAGTCATACCAAAATTAATAAATGTATACAATTCAAAAATTTCTTTGCTGATTTAAATACATCAGCATAAATGAAAACAAAACATGAGCATTATTTATATTGATTACCAGAATGTTAAAAATAACAAAAGTTGAAAAGTTATTTTCAGTGCATATATATTAATCTCCTTCTTGAACTACATTTTTCTCTAATATTGCATCACTAGTATTTTTTAATGAAACGTTTTCAATATTGTCATTTATTTTCACAAAATTTTTCTGTCTTTTTATAGCTGCACTCCACACTTAACATGCACATCAGAAATTATTGACTCATTTCTATTTATCTGTGTGATAACAACTGATGATCCATGGAGAATATTCTCAATTACACGTTTTTTGACTGAAGTGTACACATGTGTCAGTCTAATTGCTTTAAACTCTTATTCTCATCTCCACCTTCCCGAGCCCCTTTATTTGAGAATTATTTTTATGAGATACAACTAGTCAGAAAAGTTATTTATGATTCCTTTGACTATTTCACCAAAGATGCTTCAAATCCTTAGACGTTTTCAATTCCGTTCTGTATCTGAGTAGAATACCGAAGTATTCAAGGTAAAACAAAGGACTTTTCAAAATATCCTTCCTACAAATATAAATATTTGAAAGCAGAAGCTCATAATTTTAGTATAAACTTTGTATACTTAGTTCTTTTCAGTTTTTTTTCAGCTTCTCTGTGTTTTGTATGAATAGAATCCAATATTCCTGTTTTAATGCTATCTTCAATAACTTAATTGCTAAAAGCATTGAAAGCTAAAGATTTGGGCATTCAATTCATTGAATAGTTTGATTAAGGATTTCAAAATAATGTTCACAGTATTATAAAACAGTTCGATAGAGAAAATACAGGAGACTTGATTTGATTTATGAGGTTCAAAGTAGTTTTTAAGAAGCTCCAATATACCTAAAATCAAACTACTGCTTAGCAACACAGGAAGTCCCTCCTACCATGATGAGGAGTCCCAATATACCTAAAATCAAACTACTGCTGAGCAACACAGGAAGTCCCTCCTACCGTGATGAGGAGTCCCTCCTACCATGTATTACTGTTTATTCAACAACAGAAAAATGTCATCAGAAAAATGTACAGTTGGTTTATCCGAGTATATGTAAAAACAATTTTGTCAACTGTGGCTTCTATTAAACTTGTTGGACAAGAACAGCTTGCTAAAACACAGCTGTGAAGTATATAAATTCCTCAGCCAATTAAAAGAACACCCATACTCTGTAGTTCTCTTAATGCAAAACTTTGTATCTTCACCACACACAAAAACATTTATTGTGAATGATGAATTTTTATCTGAATGCATATGGTCACATTATCCAATATTTCAAAAAAAAATTCCAAAAGCTCAACTTTGATTTGATGAATTATATGAAAAACATCAAACTGTTATTCTGATTAGATGGTTTTCCATTCAAAGTAACTAATGACACTGTCTATCAAACTGGCATCACTTAACTGTTGCCAGCATTCTGTAAAATGAGGAAATGTGTCCCTAGCTTTACTTTTTGAATGCACTAGAAAAATTAAAATGAAAATGGAAAGAAATTAATTGTGAATAGCAGCCATTTGCTCTAAATATAGAGTTTTTTGGATTTGTTTTTCAGGAAAGTATACAAGCAAAATTTTCTGCAGCTGCTTGTGGTCAATCATTTCCAGGTAGGAATGTTCTTAATGTCCAAAAAGCCTATGAAGAATGTTCAAAATCATTAAGCATCAGGGAAATGCAAATTGAAACCACAGATAACTTCGTTCAGAATGGCCATTTTTAAAAAGTCAGAAAACAATAGATACTATCATGGCTGCAGAGAGAATGTAATGCTTATATTGGAAAGCATTGGAAAAATAGTATGAAGATTCCTCAAATACCTAAAAGTAGTCCTACTATTCCATCTAGCATTTCCACTACATTTGAGTATCTACTCAAAAGAAAAAGTCATTTTGTAGGAAAAACACTTGCACTCAAATGTTTTTTGTAGCACAACTGACTATTGCAAAGATGTGAATTCAATGAGTGGATTAAGGAAATGTGATACGCACACACATACTTGTATATACACACACAGAGAGAACACTACTCAGCCATGAAAAGGAATGAAATAATGTCTTTCTGCAGCAACTCGGATGGAACTGGAAATCATTATCCTAAGTGAAATATCTCAGGAAAGGAAAAACAAACAGCACATGTACTTTCTAATAATTGGGAGGTAATCAGTGGATGCAAAGAAATGTGAAGGTCATTGGAAATCAAGAAGTGAAGAGTGGGGGAGGAGAGGGGGGTAAAAAACTACCTTTCAAATACAATGAATGCTCTTTGGACACACTGAAAGCCCTGACCTAAGCATTATAAAAGGTTTCCACTTAACAAAAACATTTGAGCCCCCTTTAATATTTTTCAATGAAATAAATTGCTATTCATACTTGAGGGCAAAGTTTGGGGTCAGACTAGGTCTTCTGATTTTCATGTGGTCAGTGATAGCATTATGGCCATCATTATGGATCACAAATATTAACAGCAGTTTCTAAAATTTACATAGGCATATCACTTTCTTGAGATACAAAAATCCAGAACGTAATTTTTGCATGGTTCTGGCATTTATGAGGCAGAATGACTTAGGAAAAATGAGTATTTTGATTGCAAAGAGCATTCTTGGTCTGGAGGAAATCTCTATAGACTTCACTAATACCTTCTCTGAGACCAAGTTTCTTAGGCTATCTGAGTGATCAGTAGGTTTCTTAGGCATGTGCAACTCTCCTGCACTCTTGGACAAAATATTGACATAACTTTCAAGTCCTTTACTGACAAATTCCATTTTGCTTCAATTAACTGTTTTCTTCAGGTTTCTTTAAGCATGTATGTGCTTAGTTCTTTGTAGATTAATTTGACATTTACTTTGCATATGTTTCCATATATATTTCTATTTAAATATTTTCTGTGTATATTTGTTTTTGCTATAGTGGAGAAGATACCTGTAAGCTTAACCGTTTAATTTCCTGACACATTTGTCATCTTCTAAACAGATTAATTGGCATGTAATTCATATATCACAGAATTCATCTATGTAAGGTGAATCCATCGTCTTCTTGGTAAATTCATAGGACTCTGTAATCAACACAGTCTAACTTTAAAACATTTTTGTTCCCCTCCAAAACCCTTAGGCAACCACTAATATACTTCATGTCACTATAGACTTATCTATTGTGGAAATTTTATACAAATTAAGTTTTATAAAAATTAAATTTTATAATATGTGATCTTTTCTAGCTGGTGTTTTCATTTAATGTTTTGAAGGTTTGTCGGCATTGTAGCCTCAGTATTTCTTTACCCTTTACTGCCAAAAAATATCCTATTGTATGCATGTAAGATATTTTATCCATCCATCATTTGTTGAACATTTGAATAAGTGCATATACATTACTTTTATGGCATTTTTGTATTTCTATATAATGCTACCTCACTGTCTATAACTGACAGGCTTACATGAGATTTTTATAAAATCTGGGAAAACTGTACCTTTCCTCAATGATTTTTGAAAATTTTCACATGATAAATGTGGGGTTTTGTTGGCCACAATTCCCAACATATAATGAAAGTTCCTCTGTGGGAGGCTTATTTATGTTAACATACAGATGAGAGACATAAAAAATGAAATAAAAATTTGACTTCTAATGTGGAGAAACTGAGCAGCATTCTGCCATTTTTATAGTTTTGTTGTTCAACTCTTCTTGGATTCCTCTGATCAATATAGATCTCATTCTTATATTGATGGAATAATTGTCAAGAATAAATATCTGCAAGGGAATTGTGTAAAATAATCTCTCAAATAACCTGGACCTTTTTGTGGAGCAACGGAATGATAAGTGAACCTTTTTCCCATTGAGCTAAATTGGCTAATTTGACAGAATCCTGGGAAGTGGTAGGCTGAGAGTATCCTAAAGAGAGTAGAAAAAAAAATGGTACCAGGCATCTCGTGATTCCCAAAGATACGCACACGCACACCACCACCAACAGCCATAGAGAACAACAACAAAATACTCCCTTCATCTATTAACTTCCCAATTGGTATCATAACATAGCAGTATGGAATCAGAACAGTGAAATAAGGGATCGAAATTAGGACATGTAGGTCAATGAATGAGTGACGTGGCATTTTCCTGCTTTCAGTGTGATAAATTTCCCTCCTATAAAGCCAAAGGTTGAATTCCAAGAAACGTATTTGTAGAGATTAAGGGAGACAGTAACTGGTCAGCACCTGCTTCTCTAGTAATCTTGCCTTTTGTCTGTTGTGCTTACCTGAGCAAGGAAAATGAGGAGGGAAAGATAATTAAAGGAGACTAAAGGGAGCCAAAGCTATGAAAAAACTTTCTGTGTTCATGAAGCCTCAAATAAATGCTTACGTTGAACCACCTTGCTGCTCTTTAACTCAGCCTGGCCACCAGGCAAGATAACTCCAAGAGGAAATGTCTACTCTACCACGAGCAGAGGTGGCAGACACTGGGAAAGGATAGTGCAGTAGCTCTCTCTTCAACGGTGCATGAGGTGTAGGCGTGGAGTGGACCTTCAGGGCCCCATAAAGACTCATGCACACACCTGCCCGAGGGCCAGGAAAGGGTGCTGCTGTGCACAGGGCACTGGGTCATGAGTTTCAACCAGAGAAGTAGTCGACAGCTACCGAACAAGTGCAGGATCAAGATACATTTCACTTTCAACCCCTGAGCTTTCTTTTAGCAAAAGAAAGAAGGAAGACGTAAATCCCTCTGCCCAAAGTCCAGTCATCAAGAGAAGGGGAGCAGTGGAGAGAGATAAATTGGAGGAATTTTTATTTTAGATGGAATTGTAGTACTTAAAGGCAACAGAGAAGTAAAGATAGAAACAAAATCATTTCCAGTTTGCATTGTCTAGTACACTAAGGACACATGCAGCATTCCTCCGACCTTCTCAGCGATTGCAGAGACAGAGTGTGTCAGAGGAGTGTGTGTGTGTCTAAGTGTGTGTATGCGTTCATATGCATTTCTGGGGATGAGGGGCAGCTTTCACAAACTCTGGAGCAGCGGTTCTCAACCAGGGGGGTCGAACAACTCTTTCACAGGGGTCGCCTCAGACCATCCTACATATCAAATATTTATATTACGATTCATTACAGTAGCAAATTGTAGTTACAAAGTAGCAAAGAAAATAATTTTATGATTGGGGGTCACAACACGAGGAGGAACTGTATTAAAGGGTCCCAGCATTAGGAAGGTTGAGAACCACTGCTCTAAAAGATTCGAGGCTTTGAGATCTCATAAAGATTAGAGGCAATCTATTCCAAATAGTCAGGTGACATAAAGAGAAAACAAATGCCAATAACACCTCCTGCCAAGGATAGACGTGAGGCGTTGTGGGGGTTCTTCCCACATAGGCACAGAACTCAGGTAACTTCCTTGCTTTCCCCCTTGTTATTTTGTCATTGTCTGAGAAAACCTTCAAAAATTTTGAAATCATAACTTTTTCTGGTTTAGAATTAATCACAGATTTTCTCCTACCCCATGCCTTGCTAGGAAAATGGCTAGGTCCTAGGAGCCAGCCATGACCTACTCTCAGCATCAGCAAACATTTACAGCGATCAGGACAGTATGCTTTGAATGTTACCATTTCCTTTTGACAGGAGTGCCATCTGGCCTGTTAAGCTTTGCTTCTATATCTTACTTTGCAGGTCTTTGGATGGTATATCTTTCATCCTGCCAAAACTGCATTCTTTATTAACAATTGCATAGAACCAGACTTGTGATTATTTTATATCCTCTTGTTTGCATTCAAACAAACTCTTGAGTAGCTATGGGGTTGGGGTAAACACACAGGAGAATGCAAGAATTCCTGAAAGACCTGTGTGTATAAGAATTATTAATGAAGAATGTGTGAAGCTGAAAATGAATATCAAAACTTGTCATTGTTTCCATGTTTTTAAGACACATTTTTAATAAGATATAGACTGTTTTTAATCATTTTAAATATTGCCTTTAACCAGTTTTCTCTTATAAAAGGCTGCATTTTTAACACACAAGGGCAGCATCTTTATTACTCTACTAGACAATACATAATTAATTCATAAATGATTCAGCTTAGGTAGCATAAAAAGAATTATGGAAAAAGCATTTGTAAGTATGTGTTAAGATTATGGTCATTGCTATGGCAGGCTTCATAAAACTCTGATATCTTTTGAGCCTTCCTGTCTTGGCTCTGAGAGGTTGTCTATTTGATTCCAAATTAGAAGATGTTTTAGTCTTAAAATCCCATTACAGCCATTATTAGAAAGAAAACAAAGAGCAATAGCGAGCTTGCCTTAGATAAGACATACCTCCACTCCTTAAAATCTTCAGTCCGCAGAAGGCGGTAAGGGGACGATGAGAAAATAGTAAAGGAGAAAATTGTGCAGGGGGAGAGTGCTACAGGAGGAAGCTGGGTGAAGTAAGTGGAGGTGGAAAGGAGAGCAAGAAGCAAATATGATGGGGAGAGGAGCAGGTGGTATGTGGATGGGGAGGAGAGGGGAACAGGACAGGAGGAGAGAAGGAGGCAAGAAGACGGGGGACAGAGAGTCTCCAAGAACCTCTGAGGAGGCAAGAAGAGGGGGACAGAGAGTCTCCAGGAACCTCTGAGGACATTTGAACAGGTCTCACTGCTTCCCAAAGTCAGGGTCCCTGGAGTTCCAGATTTTAGAGATAGAAAAGGTAAAACTTTTTGAAAGTTTCACTATACGTATTCCTTGGATTGATAAAACTTTTTCACATTTTAAAATGTTAAGATATACATTAGATTTGATTGTTCCTAAAAAAAACAAAAAAGGAAAATATTTTTTTAAATAAACTGAGAACAGAGAAAATGTTTTTCAAATCAACAATATTTCATTTATTTTGGGGGGGATGCCTATATATTTATTTTTATCTTAATTTTGTATTAAATTATTACTGTGTGCACTAATGCATTTGTGGGATACGATGTGCTGATTTTATATACAATTTCAAATGCTTATATCAAACTGGTTAACATAGCCTTCACCTAACTTAATTATTGTGTTAAGACATTTGTACTCTACTCTTAATAGAGTTGACATGTACCCTTGCAATATACACCATAGGTGAGGTCTCACCAATTACCCTCCCTCCACCCAATCTTCCCCATTCCCCTCCCCCTCCTCTTCCCTCCTTCATCCTGGACTATAGTTGTGTTTATATCTTTCATATAGTGTGGTTGATTATATATTGGTTTCATAATACTACTGAGTACATTGGGTACTTTTTGTTCCATTCTTGAGCTACTTTACTAAGAACATGTTCCAGTTTTATCCATGTAAACATAAAAGAGGCAAAGTCTCCATCTTTTTTAAGGCTGTGTAATATTCCATGGTATACATATACCACAATTTATTAATCTCTTCATGGGTCAGTGGGCACTTGGGGTGCTTCCATGGCAATTATGAATTGGGCTACAATAAACATTCTGGTGCAAATATCTTTGTTGTAAAGTGATTTTTGGATATATACCTATAGAGGGATTGGAGGATTGAACTACTTTTAGATTCCTAAGTGTTCTCCAAATTTCTTTCCAAAAAAAACATATTAGCTTACATCCCCACCAGCATTGCAGAAGTGTTCCCTTTCTTCACATCCATGCCAACATCTGTAGTTTTGGGATTTTGTCATGTGGACTATTCTTACTGGAGTTAGATGATATCTCAAAGTGGTTTTGATTTGCATTTCTCTGATGATTAAAGATATGAGCATTTTTTTCATGTGTCAGTAGGTCATGCATGTGTCTTATTTGGAGAAGCTTCTGTTCAGGTCTCTTGCCCACAATGAAATGGGATCACTTATTATTTTCTTATTAATAAATTTGTGTTCTCTGGCAGCACCTGTGGCTCAGTGGGTGGGGCGCTGACCCCATATACCAAGGGTGGTGGGTTTGAACCTGGCCCCAGCCAAACTGCAACAAAAAATAGCTGGGTGTTGCAGTGGATGCCTGTAGTCCCAGCTACTTGGGAGGCTGAGACAAAAGAATCACCTAAGCCCAGGAGTTGGAGGTTGCTGTGAGCTGTGACGCCACAGCAGTCTACTGAGGGTGACAGGGTGAGACTCTGTCTCACAAAATAAATAAATAAATAAATAAATAATAAAATAAAATAAATTTGTGTTCTCTGTGGATTCTAGTTATCAAAACTTTGTTGGAAATATAACCTGCAAATATCTTCTCTCATTTTGAGGGCTGTCTATTTACTTTAGTTACTGTGTTCTTGGCTGTGAAAAAGCTTTTTAGTTTGATTAGATCCCAAATATATTTTTGGTGTTGCTTCAGTTGTCTGGGGTTGGGGTGGTTGCCGCTCATAAAATATTCTCCCAGGCCAATTTCCTCAAGTGTTTCCCCTCTCAAAGTATCTTTATAGTTTCATGTCTCAAGTTTAAATCTTTTATAGTTTCATGCCTCAAGTTTAAATCTTTTATCCAGTGAGAATCAATTTTTGTTAATGTTGGAAGGTGTGGGTCTAGTTTCAATCTTCTACAAGTTGCCAGCCAATTCGCCCAGCACTATTTGTTAAATAGGGAATCTTTCCCCCAATATTTTTGATAGGTTTATCAAAGATCAAATAATGATAAGTAGCTGGGTTCATCTCTTTTTTTTTTTGTAGAGACAGAGTCTCACTTTATCGCCCTGGGTAGAGTGCCGTGGCGTCACACTGCTCACAGCAACCTCCAGCTCTTGGGCTTAAGCGATTCTCTTGCCTCAGCCTCCCTAGTAGCTGGGACTACA
>CAUYON010057635.1:0-13134 GCA_963573935.1 Arctocebus calabarensis
GTTACTTGGAGGGGTTGGTCTACTCTGATTATTCATATTGCCAGAGTTTTTCCATTGATTCCACCCCATGGTTGTTTTTCACCATTGCGTCTGGCCCTTCAAGTGGTGGGCACAGGGCCGCACGGTTGTCTGTGAAGTTTTGGCTGGTGGTGGGCCTGCAGAGAGGTGGTTGCTGGTGGGGTTCCTGGAAGAAGGCTAGCCTGCAGAGGCCCCGTGGGTGCCAGGTGGAGGCCCACACAGTTGCTGGGAGTGATCCTGACAGGGGCCTTAGCAGTCTCAGGTGGAGTCCCTGGCAGAAAGCAGACCTACAGAAGCCTGGCAAGTGCGGGATGCAGGGCCAGGTGGTTGCCGGTGGAGTTCCTGGCTGGGGGCAGGCCTGCAGAGACCTGGTGGTCGCTGGTGGAGTCCCTGGCAGAAGGCTGGCCTGCAGAGGCCCTGTGGGTGCCAGATGGAGGCCCACACAGTCGCCAGGACTGTCCCTGGCCAGGGGCGGACCTGCAGGGGCTCTGCAGGTGCCAGGTGGAGGCCTGTGCAATCGCCAGGGGAGTTGCTGGCTGGGGACAGACCTGCATAGGCCTGGCAGTTGCCAGCAGAGTCTATAGCAGATGGTAGGCCTACAAAAGCCTGGCAAGCATGGGGCGCAGGGCCAGGTGGTTGCTGGGGGAATTCCTTGCCCAGGGTAGGCCTGCAGAGGCCTGGCAGTTGCAGTTGGAGTTACTGGCAGAAGGCAGGCCTGTGGAAGCCCTGCAGGCTTAGGTGCAGGGCTGCATGGTTACCAGGGGATTTCCTGGCAGGGGCGGACCTGCAGGGGCCCTGCGGGTGCCAGGCAGAGACCTGCGTGGTGGCTGGGGAGTTCCTGGCTGGGGGCAGACCTGCAGAGGCCTGGCGGTTGCCGTCAGAGTCTCTAGCAGACAGCGGACCTGCAGAAGTCCAGCAAGCACATGTGCAGGGCCAGGCAGTTGCTGGGGGAGTTCCTGGCCATGGGTGACCCTGCAGAGGCCTGACAGTTGCAGGCAGAGTTCCTGGCAGAAGGTGGACCTGTGAAAGCCCTGCAGGCTTTGGGTACAGGGCCACATGGTCGCAAAGGGATTTATTGGCCAGGGTGGAACTGCAAGGGTCCTGCGGGTGCCAGGCAGAGGCCCGCGCAGTCACTGGGGGAATTTCTGGCTGGAGGCAGACCTGCAGAAGCCTGGCAGTCACCGGCAAAGTTTCTAGCAGATGATGGACCTGCAGAAGCCCGGCAAGCACGAGGTGCAGGGCCAGGCAGCTGCCAGGGGAATTCCTGGCCGGGCAGCAGGCCTGCAGAGGCCTGGTGGTTGCAGTTGGAGTTCCTGGCAGAAGGCAGGCCTGCAGAAGCCCTGCAGGCTCAGGGCGCAGGGCCGCACAGTAGCCAGGGGATTTACTGGCCAAGAGCGGACCTGCGGGGTCCCTGTGGGTGCCAGGTGGAGGTCTGCGTGATCACCGGGGGAGTTCCTGGCTGGGGACAGACAGACTTGCAGAGGTCTGGCGGTTGCTATCAGAGTTTCTAGCAGACGGTTGGTCCGCAGAAGCCCGGCAAGCATGGGGCGCAGGGCCAGGCACTTGCCTGTGGCTTCCCTGGCCAGAGGGAGGCTCGCAGAGGCCTCCCCCATCTTTTCCCAGTGGGGTGCTTGTTCTGGCAGGTGGGGGTGGGGGCGCTACTCAGGAACCTCCTCCCTCAGTTTCAGTGGGAGTTAGGCTTCTGGTTCATCAGGTAAGGGGGAAGGGTGTACAGTAAGTTCAGAATGGTGGCGGAAAACTTTAGTTCCATTTTTCTGCCTTGCAATAGAGTTTTCAGAGTCACACCGGGGTGCTCAGGGGAACCACACCCCACTTTCCACAGCACTCTTCCGTGGGGTGAGACAAGAGGTCCACAGTTCACTGCTTGTCTGTAGAAAACTCACAGGAGCCAAAGAGGAGAAAAAAAAAGAAAGGAAACGGAAAAGCAAGAAACTCAGAGCTTTCTTGGGGGAGGGGATGGATACTCTTCCTTTCAGATGAATTTTGTACTGTTTCAGCAGAGGTGACCTGCAGAAATCACTTCTCTCTCTCAGCTGGGGTCCCAGTATTTAGCTTAATTGTAGTTTCTGGAGGTTATCTTCTCTTTTGGACAGGAGCCTTTTTTGGAAGCTGCTGCCAGTCAGCCATCTTGCTCCACCCCCAGTCTCCCTTTTTCTTTTTTATAGTAAGGGAGTTTCAGACCATCCTCATCCCAGATAATTAAAATTATAATATGAATAATAATAGATGACACTTGTACAGTCTTTACTAGTGTCAGGCACTGTTTCATAATAGATTACTTAATTTTTCCAGCCATCCTATCAGGTAGATACAATGAATTTGCCAATGTAAAAGTTAAAACCCAGAAAGGTTAAGAAATTAATAAAGTTAAGCTTTACCATAGCTAAGAGGTGCTAGAGCCAGAATGCAAGCCCAGGCAGATTGCTTGCTCTTCTTTTCTCGTTGTGCAAATGACACCACTAGATTGAGACTGCCAAGTCAATTGAAACTTAAATTGGTTCTGACTGGCTATTCTGTCCCTGCATTCTTTCATAATGATGAAACAATGTTAACAATAATCGTAGATAGAACTTATCAAGTTCTAACACTGTCAGATACTGTACCAACAGCTTTATCTTCTTATAATTTTTGTTGTTATCACAAACCTACAAGGTAGTTATTCTTATTATCCTCATTTGATTAATGATTGTCACTTACCCTAAGCCATAAAACTGGTAGAGTTGTTCTGGCTACTTATTACTAGGTAACAAACTCCAACAAACTAACTTAGTGTCTTCAAACATCCACCATTTTATTATATCTCACTATTTTATGGATGAAGAATTCAGGCTGGGCTCTGCTGGGTGATTCTTCTGCTCCTCACAGCATTGACTAGCATCCTTCAGTGATATTCAGCTGGTTGCTGCACTGGTCTGGAGGGTCCAAGACAGCTTTTCTCATATTCCTCATGTCTTAGTGAGCCCAGCTGGGTCCCCCTTCCTCTCCTTGTAGTCTCAGGGCATCTTCATGTGGTCTCTCCAAGCCAAGTCATTGCACATCTTATGTAGCCACTGAGGACTCCCAAGAATGAGCTAGGAGGCATTAAGTGGAAGTTGCCAGTCTTTTAAGGTGTGGACCTGGAAGCTGGAACAGCATCACTTCCAACATAATCTGTTGGTCAAAGCCATCACAGAGATCACACTAATGCAGGAGAGAAGAATATAGACTTCGCTTACTGCCATCTTAAATCCACCCCAGAAACCAAGTCTTTCTGTCTCCAAAGCTGTGGTGTTTAATGGGCTCTTTGCATGTCCCTCCCCTTCCTTCACAAGTTTTCTCTTTCCTCTGTGATTTCTTCTCACCTCAGAAAACTCAGCAATCAGCAGTTACTCTGCTCCTTAGCTCTTGAGCCCCTGAGAGTGGTCAGTGGCACAGAATTGCCTGACCCTTTGAGCATCCCTCTCCTTCCCTCCTTCTTTACTTGTCTTCCATGCCTGTGCTCCAGACCTTCAGTTGCTTGGCAGCTCCATCTTGAATAAGCATGTGGGACGTGTTAAGGGATGAGGCCACCTACAGGGGAGTGCGTTGAGTCAGAAGAAAAACCTGTAAGTGAGGGCTGGCAGATAGAGTCCACCTGGGGCAGCACTGATGGTGGCAATGAGGTAGCACAGTCCTGCCAGCCGTGGGAGGCTCATATCTGGCCCCTGTTAAAAACTTTCCATGGATCCCATTGCCCCGAGGCTAAAGTCCTTCAGGATCTGATCTTGCCTACTCTGTAGGCTTATCCCTCAGTACTCTCCCTTTGTGCCCTCTTCTCTGGCTACACTTCTTTTATCTGGGAAGATATAGAGGCTGGAGCTGCCATAGCCATCCTGAAACCATAAGAGGCCTGGGAGAGGAGTGAGAACATGAAACTGAGAGGCAGAGATAGATGTAGCAAGAGGGGTGTGGGGAGACAGGGAGAGAGAGGGGAAGAACATGGACAATTTTCACAGGCCTGGATTGAACTGTACCTGATTATATATATGTATATCTCCAACTTTCTGGTCACAGGAAACAATGTATTCCTATGTGCTTTAGACAGTTTGGGTTGAGGTTTCTGTCATTGGTAACAGAAGAGCACCAGTGATGGTAGGGAACTGAGTCCCCACCTGGATATTCAGACTGGATTTAGCTCTGGGTAATGGTAACACCTCTGTCCTCTGGGAACAAACCTAGAACTTGGCTATTTTGGCTGGATTTCTCCAACTCATTATTTTATAGATGGGGAAACTGAGGCCCAGAGAGTTGAGGTCACACATGAGGTCTCTGGACTTTAAGTCCAGTGATCCTTCCTTCTACCACTGAAGATGCTTCAGATGGGAAGAAGTTTCCTGTCTGCAGCTTCTCCTGAGGCCCCTGACCTCACCCTCCATGGCAGATTGTGTGTAGGGCCCTAAGAACACACAGAGGACAGACAGAAAGGTCCCTGCTCCACTCATGGGAAATGATGGTAGCTGGATCTGTCAGTCCTGGGTGGGGGTGGGAGGTGGCTGAGACTTTCCAGGCAAACCCTGTGTCCCTGGTCTTAGTACATAAAGGCTGCAGGGCTGAGGGCCAGGAAGGCCTCATGGGGGTAGCCTCGGGACTGCCCACTGGCCAGCTCAGAAGGCTGGAAGGCCACAGGCTAGCCCTGATTAAGTGGGGTGACACCATATTGTTCTGTGCAGCTCTTTCTACCTCTGCCTGCCATGCTTCTGAAATGTGCTGGCACTTTCTGCGTCAGGGCCTTTGCACATGCTGTTCCAAGTTCATGCAAATCTTCCACCCTTCCCCTCTCTGCTTTGATGTACTCTTCTCATCTTTCTTGTCTCAGCTTAAATATCACTTCTCAGAGAAATCTTTCCTTATCTGTCTTCAATAATTCAAAAAATATTTATTGAGCTCCTAATACATGCCAGACACACTTTCTGAGTGAGGGAGGGGAAGGAGGTGGAGCCCCAGTTTTAGACAGGGATGCAGGTCAGGAGGCCTCGCCTTTTGGGTCCCGGCGAGGATGTGCAATGAGAAGTCATGGAGGGCTTTTAAGCAAGGGGTGGCATGGTCTAAGTGACAAGTTTGCATGCTCCTTCTGGCAGCTGTGTGGGTGGCAGACTGTGGATAGAGGAGTGTGGAACCAGGAAACCATGCCAGGGGCAGACATGATGGTTGTTGGGGCTGGGATAGTAGCTGTCATGCTGGTGGCAGGGGTTGGCCTTGGGATTTGCCAAGGACCTGGATATAATGTGTGAGAGAAAGCTGGCAATGGCTTTAGCCAATGGCAAGGTGCTGCTTATTGGGAGCAGAAGTCTGGGGACAAGGGGTTGGGGTGGGGGGAAGCCCAAGCATTTCATTTGGGGTGGCTCTCAGGGGAATGGAGATGTCCAGTAGGCAGCTGCAAATAGAAGTTTCAGCTGGAAGATGGGCATCTGTAAAGAAGGCATCTAGCGCCACTGCATCCTCAGATGCTCTCACCCGGGGAGAGAGGGTGGGGAGCAGAGAAGTCCAAGCCCTGAGCCCAAGAATCCTCTGCTTGCTTCTGAGACATCGTCCTCTCTGGCTCCCTTAGTTAGCTTAGAGGTCAGGATTAGTAGGGGCTCGTATCTGTCTAACAAATTACTACTAACTAGTGGCTTAAGACAACAGAAATTTATTCTCTCACAGTTCTTGAGGGCACAAGTCCAAGATCAAGATGTCTACAGGGCCACACTCCTGCCAGAAGGTCCAGGAGAGAATATTTTCTTGTTTTTTTCCAGTTTCTGGTGGGTCTAGGGCCAAGATAGAAGGTGAGGTGGGGACAGAGGTGGGAGGGGGCCCAGTGGAGCAAGTTGCTGGTCAGACGTGGGGGGCTGCTCTCAGAGTTGGGTGGACTAGGGGTAGAAGTTCTAGGGTCTTCTTTCTGGAAGGAAAATTCGCCCTCAAATCCTTCCCTAACACCCAGGGAGAGTCACCCACCCTCTTCAGTCAAGGTGCCTAATGCTAATCCTGGTCTGGGCCCAGATAAGCTGCTGTTTAAATAGTCAGAGATTAGTTTTCAAATTGACAAATAGAGCCCATCTGGAGTGCTTGGAGCCGGCCCCTCCAGGGCCTGGCTGAGCAAACCCAGTTTAATTAGTCCTGGTGCTCAGCCCAGTAGGGAGGAGACAGACTGGAGGAGGGGGTGGTGGCCATCTTCCAGCTCAGCTGGCCTCTCCAAAGCAGGTAGGCTAGCCCTTGTCTGTCTGTCTGCCCAGCCTCCTCCTCACTGTCTTGGGCCCTCCAGGGTTAAGGGAGAGGAGCAGAGAGGGGAGAACTCAGTCCCCCAGGAAGGACGAGGACAGATCTGAATCCTCTCTTTACTCGGCTTCTCTCCTGCTTCTCCCCACGCCTTCACACACCTCATGTTACCCATGCCTGGACATGTCACCCCATTCATTCATTCACTCATTCATCTGTCAGGTAAGCACTGAGCACTAATGTTGGCTGAGCCTTGTTCTGGCCACAAAGGGGTGAAGGTCCTGCCCTCTGGACCTTTTGATATAGGGGTGAGCAACAGGTACTGGGCAAACAATCACAAAAATGGACATTCAATCATAGAATCATGGAGATGGCATAGTGTTGGGAAAGGGGGTGCTTCCTGAGGTTTGCAGGGGTGGGGGCACAGAGTGGTCTAAGCAGACCCCATGGGAAATGCTGTTGGAGCTGAGATTTGAAGTGATGGGGAGTCAGCTGGGGAGGGGGAATGGGTTTGAGAAAGAGAGCATGTGTGTGTGTGTACACGGCTGTGCACACATGTGACATTCCAAGCAGAGGGAACTCTGGGGACCACTGAAGGTGAGGAAGCCCGGCACCTCTGCATACCCAGGAAAAGGGCTGTGTTCTGGGGATGGGGAGCAGGGTGTGGCCCAGAGGAGCTTGGGTGGCAGGCTGGGCTGCTTTATGTCCAGGCCATCTCAGGCTCCAATCCCTAGAGCAAAGGGACACTTTCCCCGGCCTCTGGCAGTGCTGCACGTCTCCTACAGAGATGGCACCTGCGGCAGTGTCTCCGCCTGGAGTCCTACTCCCCGGTCACCTCACCCTCCTGGGAAGCTCCTACGGGAAGAACTACCCTGTACTCACCCACCACAGACCACCCAGCTGTCTGTGTGGCTACTGCCCAGCCCCGTGTCTGAGGCTGTCCTTGTGTTTTTCTCATCTGTGTTCACCCTTGTGCTAAATAAACGTGACGAATGAATGAATGAAGTTTTGGCTCAGGCATCACCTCTGTGGTGAATAAAG
Source organism: Arctocebus calabarensis (assembly GCA_963573935.1). Classification (NCBI taxonomy): domain Eukaryota; kingdom Metazoa; phylum Chordata; class Mammalia; order Primates; family Lorisidae; genus Arctocebus; species Arctocebus calabarensis. The sequence continues at coordinate 7,294 of CAUYON010057635.1, forward strand.
ACAGTGCTGACCAAGTGAGGGGGTCCCCAATTCATGCACTTTTTCCTTCCAGTGCTCACTGACCCTGCACAGACACCTGTCATCTCCCAGCCCCAGAAGAGGGTGGTGTGCCTGCAAATGATTGACAACCGGCTTCCAGAGGGAGGAAAAAAGCCCTGCTTTGTGGCTTTTGCTGATTTCCTTAAACATGCCCACCATGACCACTTGAAGTTTTTTACCTGAACACAGAGCCAGGCAGGGATGTGCACAGTCACAATACCACTTGGTAGGACATTGCACTGTTACAGGAGTCTGGGCTCACAGTCTAATCAGGGCTGTGCTGCTGCTGGGGACAAGCTGGTGGGGACAGTGTCATGGTCACAATATGGGCTCTGGAGCCAGACTGCCTGCGTTTGAGTTCTTCTGATTAGCTGTGTTATCTGACCTCACTGTGCCTCAGTCTCCTCATCTGTGAAATGGGAACAGCAATGATAATGAATAATAATGACCCTTTTGCTGGAATTGTGTGATGACTACATTGGACAGTGCTTGGAGAGCACTTGGAAAAGAGTCTGGCACACAGTAGGTGTTTAATACCTGGTGGTGCCTTCAGCCTTGAGGCATACTTTGCATCCCTGCTTGCCTGTGAGCACCCATCCCCAGGCTAGTATAAACAGCCAGCGGCTGGAACACTTCCAGCTCCCTATGCCCAGATGTGGGATCCCAGACTTTGTCCTTTGTTGAAGCTGGTAAAGTTCCAATGACTCAAATTCTACCAGAAAAACTGGGGTTTTGTACCAGGTCGCAATGCTGGAAATTATAGTTGAGGCATCTTAGAACTATTCAGTGTATAGTATAATGAGATGTCCACTGTTTAAGAAGCATTGGAAAATCCCAGCCATGACCAAGGAAACAAAGAAATAAATCCAAGGAAAACTAGGTGAAATAGAGCAAGAAGAGCCTGATATAAGTTTCTCATTAATAATCATTTCCTCTTCATTGATTTATTCTCTCTGAGTAGTCACAGACAAGGACTTGATGTTTAAAAAAATGAAAGGAAGAAAATCTTAAAAGGGGGGAAATTATATCCATTCATTTCATTTTTTCCCCATACAGATTGGGAAAAGATAATTCTATCAGGAAGTTATGGTGAGGAACAGTGTTCTTGTGAGCAATGTTACTCAAGCCTTTATAAAGGTGAGGGCAGGCTGTAGGAGGCCACCACAGTGGTGGCAGGGGCCTCTGCACTCTGGGCTCCAAAGAGTAGCTTCCAGGATACAGAGAAGTGGCTCTGAGGCACATGCTGAGGCCCTTTTCTGGGGCTGGGAGTTGTGTTAAGTTGTCTTGTCTTTGAACTTCATGCTTGTTCTTCTCCCAAGTCTGCTGCAATTCCCAGTGGGCAGGAAGGTGGCTGGTGCTTACGAGGAGGATGTCTCATGTGAGACCCTTCTTTGCATACAGTCTCCAAGGATCTCAGCCAGCTTGGCCTGGACACATACATGCCCAGAGGACAAACAGCTCTGCCATCTTTAGGACACAGAGGGAGTAGATCCTTGAGCTGAAAAGGTGGCAGTTGGCACAACAAAGGCAGGGCCAGGCTAGGCGGAGGCCAGGGCTCCCTGATGGGTTTGCTTTCTTCCTGGTGATTACCCATTACCTCCCGTCAGTACTTGATAAACCGTTATCATGGAATTATCTGCTGCAGGCTCCGACATCAGTATGAAATCCATTACTGTCCGTCAAACCCTATGGCTAATGGGAAAAACCCAGCAGCTGCCCGGTGTGCCAGGCGGGGCTCAGACGGATTCGTTATCTGTCTATTACTTCAGCAATAACACTTCGTAATGGGATCTTGGATGGGAAATGACAAGAAGTCCCAGGATATGTCGTTCTGATGGGCAGCTGGTGGGTGGAGCTGCCTGGCAGTCTCTGGAGCACGGAGTGTGGCAGGAAAGTGACCCAAGGAGTCAACCTCAATGCTGGCCCCATCTGCTGAGGGGAAGCCCTTCACTTGTGGCTTATGAGTAGTTCCCAATACAGAGCTTGGCAAGCATGCTGGTGGATAGAAGGCTGAATAGATGAATGAATGGGTGGACAGATGGATGGATGGATAGATGGATGAATGGGTAAATGAATGGGTAAATGGTTGGATGGACAGATGGATGGATGGGTGAACAGATGGGTGAATGGGTGGGTGGGTGGGTGGATGAATGGATGGATGGATGGATGGACAGACAGAAGGATGGATGGGTGAGTGAATGGGTGGATGGATGGTTGGATGGACAGATGGATGGATGGATGGACAGATGGAGAGATGGGTGGACCAATGGACAAATGGGTGAACAGATGGACAGATGGGTAGATAGATGAAGTCCTAGGCCATATCTCAGCAGTCTGGGTTCTTTGCCTTACTCCATTCCTACTAGCCCAGGGCTTTTACCTCCCCTGCCCAAATGCAAGGATCAAGTTCTGTAGCACCCTCCTGTGAACTTGGGCGCTGGAGTCAGACAGACCCATGTTGAAAGTCCAACTGTCTAGGAGAGAGTTCTTCCAGTCCATGTTGGAAGCCCCCTTTTTCTGCTCTGTAAAATAGTATCACTTGGTTAATATTCTGTGGTGCATCTTGACAGCCCGGAGGATGGTAGCACACACGCAGTAAGTCCACTGGCTTGGTAGCCTAACTGCTTGAGTCCTGGGTCTGTGGCATGCTGCAACCTGACCATGGACAGAGCACTTCTTCCTTCCCACGCCTCACCTGTGAAATGGGCTGAAGGTAAGTAGATTGTATGGTAGAGGGGATCTGTGATGCTGTCACCTCATTCCCAGTCCTCTCCCCTCACTCACTCTGCTCCAGCCACACTGGCCTCTTTGCTGTTCCCTGGACATGCCAAACTCACTCCCACCTCAGGGCCTTGGGACTTGCTGTTCCCTCTGCTTGGAATGCCCTTCCCCATACACCCACACATCTTGCTCCTTCAGCTCATGCAGATTTTTACCACATATCACCATCTCTTCAAAGTCTTTCCCAGCCATCTCATCTAAAGTGACAACCCTCCTGTCTCCCATTTCCCATTCAGTTCCCCTTGCTTATCTCCTCAGCATGTGTCACCTATATTTTACCTGCTTGTTGTCTAGCTGCCTCCCTCTAGAATGGAAGCTCCCTGAGGGTGGAGAGTTTTGTCTCTTTGCTTTACTGCTGTCCCAGCAACTAAGGCAATGTCTGGATCTAGTAGAAGCTCACTAAATATAAATGCAAGTGAATGAATCATGGATATTTACCGAGAATACATAAACACATAGGGAGATTCCGTGTGCTCATGCCTGCTCTAGTCATGAGGTTCCTATCTTGTCTTCTGCCTCTGTATACCCCAAATATCAAGTTGAATTAACTCATGAATGCAGAGGAGGGAGCCTTGGCTGGGGTGGGGCTGGGAGAAGCTAAGAAGCCTACTGGCTCAGCCAGGCCCCAAGGAAGCTCCCAAACCTAATTAGCAGTTTTATTAAAGACGATTGGATTAGACACGTCTGCAGCAAACGTTTACTTGGCTTGAGCTGGGGGAGTTTATTCATTTTTCATTAACACGCCTGCTGCCCTCTCAATTGTCAGGCCTTAAAGAACTTGGTGGGCTAGATGGACACCCTTTTGGGTTCTCACCACATCAATCCTCTCCTGTTGTCCACCCCACCTCCTCACTATCCCCCCAGGGCAGTGTCTTGCCTCTCCGTCTCCCTGCTCAGGAGACAGAGCTCCCAGCAGGTCTGCGATTTAACCCAGAAGAGGGGAGCCGCAGAACAGCAAGACCACACTTTCCTTCCCTCAACTATTTTCCCAACCTCATGCACTATCCTAACAGGGGGCCCTCCCTTGAGGCAAAAGAAGTTACTCCACATCCCTGGGCTCCCCGGCCCCCTGCAGGGAATAAACCCATAACTGGATCTCCTTTGTCATTCCCTCCCCTCGGCTTGTGCACTGGCTGTTGCCCTGCCTGGCATGCCCTTCCCCAGTCTTCGCATGGCTGGCACCTTCCCATCCTTCCGCTCTATACACAAATGTTACCTCTTCTGAGATGCCCTCCCTGACTACCCTACCTCAAGGTGTCTTCCAAAGGCAGCTTACTTCTTTCCGTTGTAGCTCTTCCCTACACGAAAATTATCTTGTTTTACATTTATTGTGTAGGTCAAGGATCCTCAGGATACCATGTGATGATAATATCATATTATCCCTATTTTACTGATTGGGAAATAGAGACCCAGAGAGGTTAAGTAACTTTAAAAGGTTACACAGTAAGTTAGTGGTAGAGCTGGAAGTCCAGTGACTGCAAAGCCCCTGCTCTTTCCTTGCCATTCTGGAGAGTCACTTCTAAATGCTTTGTAGGGTCCTGGGGTGAGCTGCATTCGTGACTCTGCATGCACAACCTCACTCAAATCCAGAACATGGGGCGCCCCTGCTGGCTGCTACAGAGCAGAGATCAGTCTGTGCGCCCAGGTTCAGGAGGGGCAGCCCCAGGCTCCAATCCCCAGCCCAGTGGGGCCACGAGGTGACAACATACTCAGCAGCAGTATATTCCCACCTGCTGCAGATATTAATTTGGGGTTTATAGAAAAATCTATACAATGTGAGTTATCCAGGGCGGCGGTAGCAGGGAGAGGCACAAAATCAATAGTGAGAGACTGTGCTATTCCACAGCTTCTGTAAACGGGGCCGTGTTCTGGGCCACTCTGGGTAGGTGCAGGCAGGCGAAGGTCAGCGGGCTGCATGGCCCCGTGTGTGACTGGTGCCGCTGGCTGGCAGCCCTGGGGGAAATCGTTTCAGCGCCTGCTGGGGGGACTGATTTGTACTCTCCCTTGGCACCGTCAGAGGGCTCGGTAAATATTTATTAACACTTTTCCGCAGGTGAGAGCGCCTTCCTGGCTGTGGCTTTTTGGCCATCAGACTGTGCAAGATGCTCCTCACCATGCCCTGGACTTGGCTGTGTCAAACATCAAGGCAGCCCAGGGAATGGGGTCCCAGCCCAGGGTGGGAGCGGGGACTTCCTCATCAGGGAGGGCTCTTGAGGTTTTCTAATGGAGTGAAAGTCATGGCTGCACAGAAGCCCAGTCTGGAGGGATCCCACTCGGGGCTGGGCCAGTTGACTTCATTCACAATCTCAGTCCTGTCTCCAGGATCCTGAAGCTCTAGCCGCTTCCCACCTGATCAGAGATGCTAAAGCAGCACTGTCTACTAGAAATCTAATGTGAGCCACAAACATAACTTTTAAATTTTCTAGCAGCCACATTAAAGAACAGGTAAAAAAGAAACAGGTACAATTAAATTTCATAACATCTTTTACTTTACCCAATAGATCCCAAATACCACATCAATATGTAATCAAAATGAGAAAGTATGAATGAGATATTTTATTTTCCTTTTGTTATGCCAACTCTTCGAAGTTGGAAGTGTGCTTTGAAACTTGGAGTATATATGGCTCGTCGCCTGTGGCTCAACAGGCTAAGGCACCAGTCACGTACACCTGAGCTGGTGGGTTCAAATCCAGACCCGGGCCCGCCAAACAAAAATGACGGCTGCAACCAAAAAATGGCCGGGCGTTGTGGCGGGCGCCTGCAGTCCCAGCTACTTGGGAGGCGGAGGCAAGAGACTCGCTTGAGCCCAGGAAGTGAAGGTTGCTGTGAGCTGTGATGCCAAAGCACTCTACCCCGGGTGACAGCTTGAGGCTCTGTCTAAAAAAAAAAAAAAAAAAAACAGAAAAACAGCCAGTTGCCATGGTGAGCGCCTTGTAATCCTAGTGGCTTCTGGAAGCTGAGGCAATAGGATGCCCACAGCCTGGAGTCTGAGCTTACAGTGAGCTATAATGCCATTGTACT